>OY755253.1:22915876-23113376 GCA_963576725.1 Azorinus chamasolen | reverse complement strand
ATTTGAAAGACCGAACTTTTAGTTTAGAGTTATCTCGAAGTTCCAGTTATCCGAGTTCGAGATATCGGAATTCTGAACGTAAGAAATACTTCGACAGCAAAAGCAAAAAGGACCAGAAAGTATAACAACACTGGGAATGAAGTACGGGGCGACTTTTTACGGCCGCCACATAAGCACTTAACACCTGCTGTTGTGACGAACATATATTCTGAACGCAAGGGATCCTTCGAAAGCAAAAGTAGAAATGCAAAAAGAGAAAATTGTAGATTCTGTTTTATTGAGTCTTTTCATGAGCAGTAATTCAAAGTGCAACACTACTCACACCCCATAGCACCGGCTTAGGTGGTCCACAACTGTACACCAAATTGTATAAGCTTTAGTCAAAACATGACTGGGAAAATGCATCAGAACGTAACCGTACCAGGCAAGATACATGTAAGTATCTGTCATTTCTAAACATTTATGTGTTTCAAATTCGGCTATTACATGTACATGTACTTGCACAAATATTCCCCAGATAATGAAATAAAACAAAGTCCAGTCCTCTACCATAGTACGTATCTCTACTTGCTTACTGCATTACTGGTTTTTAAGTAACCCTTTCCTTCATATAAACACGTATGCACGACTTTGCAAACGTAGTAGACCCGGACCAGCTGGCTCCTATAGGAGCCGTCTTATCTGGATCTAACCTGTTTGCAAAAGCGTGAAAAAGTGTTCATCATGAGAGAAAGAGTTTTATCCAATCACCAGGCTTCTCTAGTGACATAATAAAGGGGGTGCAAATAAACTTAGGTTTATTAGGTTACTTCCGGTAGTGGAAGGTTTATTAGGTTAGTAGATAGGCGTAATGATTCTATAACCATGGAACTATTTTAGTTTTCTGTAAATATTCATAAACATGTTGATGGAATAGATCTAACAGATCTATTTGGTCACTAGAAGAATTATTCAAATGAGAAAAAAATAAAAATAATTGGCTACAGCTGGATTCGAACCCGCGCCTGATCATACAAAACCTAATTCTAATCTCTCTAGAGACGTCGCCCTTACCGATTACGCCACTGAGGCCACATACAAAATGACGTTGATTTATCACATTTATTAATCTAATCCACCGCTGGCAAAACCCGTTTTTGATAAAATCAAACCTGGAAGCAAAGATTGACAGATAAATAGTGAATGTTTTCTTTTCACTCTCATGATTATTTGATTGATAAACTCTTACAGGGGCGGTGATAGTCATAAACCTAAATATAGCCTGTTCAGTTCCATCCATTTCTGAGTGACGTTAGGTAGAATCTAAAAATAGAAACCGAGACTACGTAACTCGAATTTGACCAAAGAATATAGATCATGTCTGTTTGAAATAACTTATCGACCCTCGATTCAAATCATCTTATTTTTCAAATTCAACCACGTTTCCCTTCTAGTAATACAAGTATCGAAACTATATTCCTCTGCGGTAGCTCATTAGATCTATTTACGTCTAAATGGAAGTGAAAAGGGAGGGATCCGTTGATCGAAAAACTGCATTTTCAATGTAAATTATTTCAAGAGTGTTATGAGTCTATAAAAAAGACATTTAACTATACTGACTGGATAAATCGAATAATAGGTTAGTGCCGTAGATGGGACGCCTTTATCCGACTCGGAGAGAAAACAGTTGAGGCTCGGCAAGCCTCGCCTCAACGTTTTCTCCCCTCGTCGGATAAAGCGTCCCATATACGGCACTAACCTATTATTCTCTATAAGTTTCTGACAGTTAGATGAGTTTCTGTATGGAAATATCTCTTTTAACATGCTCATTGCATTACTTTGATTGGATCCATATGATGATATATAATTTGGATCAATATTATGAAACACTGATTGGATCTAGGTATATATTAACCTTTAATCTGCTGACGCAAATTCATTTTACAGAATTTTTCACCTACTACATTTTCAAAATCCAAGCTATAATTAATTTGCCTACTAAAAAACAATCAATATACTCGGCGTCTCATCTGGATCCAAACTGTTTGCATAGTTATTCACTCATCCGCCCATAGCAGGCTAAAGGTTAATGTTACATTGACTGGACCTTAGAAGGTATATAGAATTGACCCATATAATGAAACGTAAACTGGATCCGGAGGATATAAGAGCTGTTGCGTTATGTACAATGATATTATATGAATTGAATCCAGATGGTATTGCATGAATTTGTCCTGATGCTGTTACATTGATGTGATCTAGATGATGCTCCATGATTTGGACCCAGATCATGTTAGACGGAGGAGTTGATCCAGTTGGTGTTTCATGGAATGAGTCCGGAATATGTTGTACTGATTGGACTAGGAACTATTAACACGGACCGGAGGCAGATAATGTAACAGTTATTTGATTGGATGATGTTACTTTGATTATCATATTTTGTTACAGGAATTGATCCAGATAATAGATATTGGATCCAGATGCTGTTTCATTGATTGGCCCCGTATTTTATTACATTTATTGGTCCAGATAATAGATATGCACCGATATGATTTTACACTTATTAGACCCGAATGATATTTATATTAATTTAATTGAAACGAAGTTACATGGATTCGATCCAAACTATATTACATTTATTGTATCCATGTGCATGTAACTTTACATGGTTTAATCGAGATATTACATTGATAGGATCAATATGATTTTATACGGACATAATCCAGATGATGATACATAGATTGGATCCAGATAATATTACTTTAAACCTAAGTAGATGATGTTTTGTTGGTTGGTGATAGATGTTACCTGACCAAGAAAGTATCATTCTAAAGTTTTAAATTACCCGTACATAAACAGAGCTGAATTAAATATATATGTAACTACAAATAACTTTTACTTATTTACATAAGAAGGGTTAGGCAACACTTCAGATGTTGTTGTGAACAGCTGGCATTCGGGAATTTACAAACAGCCCAGGCAGACTTTTAACTAATTCACTCATAGTGGCGCCTTTTGACGCCTCTGTAAAAACTATTTTTTTAAACTATTGTTATCAATAACGCTTATGCTCCATATCAAAATGATTTCGAAATTACACACTATTCTATTTATTTCCTTTATCTAGTAAATGCTCATTTTCAGTATATTTATTCAAAGAGACTGGGTTAAATATAGTCAATGAGAGAATGGGTGAAGACAAACAACATGTTGGGTCATTTGTTGGGAAGCAAATACAGTAGAACCTGTATTAAGCGACCTTATATTAATTAGACGCATGGACCTTAAAAACAGGTGGTAGCTTACATGTAATACATGACAAAATAATGCAGAAAGCTCCTAGAGGAGATTTCTGCATTATTTTTGTCCTGTATTAAGCTGCCACCTGCCTTACATACCCATAATTAGACATATTTTTGACGGTCGCTTAAGACAGGTTATGCTGTAGTTTGTCCATCACTGAATCAAACTTAGTTAGGTCTAGATACCATAGTCGTTCTAAATTCAGTCTTTATAAGCTCCGACTATATTAAATTTTATGCATGAGTCTGAGCTCAGAATGGAACTCAAAATATGACCAATCATGTATATGAAAATGAAGTCTGACTCAAACTGGTAAGTTTCCTAACCTCGGTGTCAGTAGGTAAATGTTTGTATTTTTTGTTTACTAACCTTTCGCGTATTTCCTCTGTGATTTCGGTAGATATGGAACATTGAAAATAGCATCTTCGTCTACGTCATCATCTGTATTTTCTTCTTCGTCTGTGCCATTTTCAGTTATTGGAGGAAGTTGTTTTCGCTCCTTTCTGTAATTTCTTTTTGTTGCAGGACTTTGCATATCTTTAACAATCTCATTAATCTTGTCATCAATTTCATCATCTTCTTCTGTTGAAAAGGCATACTTTGGTGGTATTGGTGTCATGGGCCTTCTACGTGCCTTTGCTCTGCATCTCTCCTCGGCACTTTGGAAACTCTCAATGAGAAAATCCGCCGGTAAGTCAATCAAATGCTCAACACATGGTTTTCTCTGCCCCTTTGCAGCCTTTGGCCGTTTCCTTTTGAGATTTTTCGTTGTTGTAATTTCTTCTTCGTCTGTGGGTACGAATGGAGGTATCGCTATATCAGTTCTTCTACCTTTTGAAGGTTTTGGTCTTGGTTTTCTATTCACTTTTCTCTTAACATCACTTTCTAGCTCTTCAGACTCGGTCTGAACATGGACATCTGAGTTCTCTGCGTAACTTGTTGACACATTTGTCTCAGGCACATCGTTCACCTCGGGTACTCTCTCGTCAACTTTGAGCACTTCAATTTCTATATCATCATCACCAGATCTTGGTGTTGGAGGTGGAGCCAGATAACCAAGGCGAGAGGCACTTACGGTTTGATCTCCTAAATCCAACTTAGCCAGAGCCTCTTTGATCTTCTTCAGCTGCTTATAACTCAGCCTCTGGATATCAGGTGGAAGATCCTCCGGTTCCTTGCACAACGGCTTTCCGTTTATTACAATCTTAGAAAACCTTTTCCGGATTCTAAACATCAACCTGGCAATGACGGAAAGTATAAATTGCCTGAGTCTTGAAAAACGAGACTCGCTTTTCCTGTTTGAACATCGAAAAACAATGTAATAATCTTCAAAATCGGAATAAGACATGATCTAGCTGTCAGTTTCACAATGGAAATGGTTACTATGCAGCGACGCGATATGACGTCATGATACGTAACATTTGTTCTAAATATAGATTTAAACGTAATGGCACGACGTCGTGTTAGCGACTGAGTCTTGTATCGACTATATAAAGCTAAAAGGAATGTTTACAAATTAGATTAAGACCAGTTGGCAACAGTTACTGACTGGTCGCAGGTTATTATTTACTTTTCTAATAGGTATTGGTACTGCAAGCTTGGGTCCGGATCATATTTGTTTCAGAATTTCGTAGTTTTGAAACCATTGTGATAAAAAGAGCATTTGTTCCGATAGAGTAAATGCTCTATTTATCACAATGGTTTCAAAAAGATACCTTTACAGAGGCATCAATACGAGGGAATAATTTAAGCAAAGCTTTCAAGAAAAAAAACGACAAATAAAAATCGAACAAACGAGCGAAAATATTCCACGAAACACACACTTGTAACGGAAAATAAACAGCAGCAACAACAAAACGAATACCAAACAACAACACCAAATAAACCGAATGCTTATGAAATAATATCTAGACTTCATTCTACAGAAGACCCCCCTTCTTCATAATACCATCATAACGAAAACAGGTAATTGATATTCATAAATTATTATTTGTTACGTGAATACTCATTAGGTAAGGATTAAGAATAGCACAGTGACTTGAAGAAACAATTTTGTCACACTTCACCCAGTCCCTCATAGGCTATTGTAGACCCAGCCTTTTTCAATAAATCTACCGAAAAGGAGCATTTAGAAACGAACATTTCAGAATTGTGTAGTACTGAAACCATTGTGACAAATACAGCATTTGCTCCGTAGAAGCAAGTGCTTTATTTATCACAATTATTTTAAAATGTGAATTTTACAAAGGCGTCAATATGAAGAAATTGATAATAGTAAAAGTCAAATGTAGTATTTCTTCATCGAACATGAATAGATAGTAAAATAAAATAATTCTAGAACGAACTTGAAATCTTACAGGAGTTTTCTGCATTGATTTCATCCGCATTAAGTAGGCACCTGCTTTTAATCCTTCGCTTGCTATTCACGTCAATATACCTACCTGTAAATAGTGATGACCCAGATGAGACAGCTCCTGCAGGAGCTGTCTCATCAGGGTCTGCACTATTTACAAGTTGATTGTGCAACCAGTGCATTCCACAGCAGTGATTACACAGCGAAGTATTTGTACTCAGTGAAGATATATGTAATTATACAACAGGGCATGGGTAAAGAAGGAGAAATGTATTTTAAAATTCAGCAAGCGAAGGGTTAAATTATAGCTGTAAAAAGGATCCACAGGATATGATTTAACATCTTATCATTGCCCTTATGAATATTTATACAGGGATTTTCGACTCCATGAATATTCATTAACTGAGTTTGTACATCGATCGATGAATAATGGATATTTAATGGAAACAGAAGAATCAATATAATTCAATAAGCAAACAGAACAGGTCCTGATCAGAAGGCACCCACGTGTGCCTTCTGATCTGGGTCTACTCTGTTTGCAAATTCGAAAAAGGCGTTTATATGAAGGAAAGTGTATACTCACTTATTACAGGGTACAGTAAAATCTCGATCATTTGAACACTAAATACGTATCGTTATCGATCTTTAAGACAGGTGGTAGCTACATGAATGGTGAAAGTCCTAGGGGAGCTTTCTGAACGACTTTCACCATGCATTAAACAACCAACTGTCTAAAAGGGTCGATTTTCTTCAATACAAAAACTTCAAATAATCGAGATTTTACTGTATACATTTGATAACAGGGGTTGGTTGATGCATAAATTTGTCTTGTCTAGGGTGTTGTCGATACATAAATTTGATTACATTAGGCGTGGTCGATTAACCTCATTAGGTAAAGCAGTTTTAAATAGGTTTATCATATCAAAATTTCGACCAGACCTGATATACCATTTGATTATATTTCTAAGTTTGGCTATTACTTATCGATTTATCACTGTGAGGCTAACGTGACCTTTCTTTTCGCTGACATAGGCGTTTCCGTGGTAACCTTTTCAAACAGTTTAATAACCATCAAAGTGCAGGAAATGAGTTACTAAGTTTAATATAAATGTCCTTTGAAAACCGTGAAATGAGAGTGCTTCAAGAGGGGCATTCTCATAGGGTCTGCAATGTTTGTCCTATTACAGTTTTCTTTTAACCCTTCGCTTGCTATTCACGTCAATATACCTACCTGTAAATAGTGAAGACCCAGATGAGACAGCTCCTGCAGGAGCTGTCTCATCAGGGTCTGCACTATTTACAAGTTGATTGTGCAACCAGTGCACTCCACAGCAGTGATTGCACAACGAAATACTTGTACACAGTGAAGATATATGTAATTATACAACAGGGCATGGGTAAAGAAGGAGAAATGTATTTTAATATTCAGCAAGAGAAGGGTTAAATCACTGAATATCCACGGTAAGCTTGAAAAACAAAAGTCGCCCATACTTTATTCTGTGTTGTTATGTTTTCTGGTTCTTCGGGGTCGTCAGTTTCAATGCTTGTAGTTATGAAAATTGAATACCACTTAGGGGCGTGAGTAGTGTTGCACTTTTAATAACTGCTCATGAACAGACTCAATAAAACCGAGTCTGTAATTTCTTTTCAGTAAAGAATCTATTAACTCTCGACTTTGTTGCAAAGCCTTCGGCAACACACTGAGATGTGGTCAATAGGTGTCACATGACTTTGAGCCGTCACGTGATACTAGGAGATGATCATACATGTTCACTAAATGTTGCTTTGCTTGAAAATCCTATGTATAGTTTCAGAAATACCTCGAATACGTGGGATGCAGAGCAGGAGAACAACCCTCATGTTGAGTCTGTAATATTCTCTTTTTACATTGCTACTTTTGCTTTCGAATGATCTCCTATTTTCAGAATTTGACTTGTTCGAATTTTGAAATAGTCCATTTGAAAATTCAGCATTGAAAGGGTGAAGGACATAACGGAACAAACAAGCAATCAAACAACTGCAACTTTATGAACTGATGAACAGACTCAATAAAACCGAGTCTGCAATTTTCTTTATTGGCATTACTACTTTTGTTTTCGAAGGACCATCCACTTTCAGAAAGTATTAAACCTTTACCCCATAGATATTCGTGTAAGAAATAATTACATTTTTGGTATTAGTTAGATTGATTGTTATAACAACACACAGACTCAGGAATGTTTGACCATAGCGGAAACTGTAGGAACATGTCTATCTTATATCATAAGCACACGTAGCAGACCCTGATAAGACGGCTCCTATAGGCGTATTCTGATCTGGGTCTGCTCTGTTTGCAAAGGTGTAGAGAGGCGCATTTATGAAGTAAAACTTTACGGGGCTTGCACATTGCTCTTTCAAAAGATTAGATTAAATATTAACATTGTATTTAACCCTTTACCTCATAGGCTATTTTTAGGTACAACCTCTTTGAAACAATCTACCGAAAAGGAGCATTAATTAGAGAAAAGGATTTTTTAGAATTTTGTAGTTTGAAACCATTGTGATAAATAGAGCATTTGCTCCTATAGGAGCAAATGCTCTATTTATCACAATGGTTTCACAAAGTGACTTTTACAGAGTCGTCAAAAGTCGTCAATATGAGGGAAAATGTTAAAAAGCAAAAGTAGGTCAAGACGACATCTCTGTCTTTGAAAAGTTTAAAATTATAAAATAATTATATAAGGGCAACGTCTTCAGAGCTAATCTAATCGAGTTTTATACAATTGCTAATGATCATAACGCTTAACAACTTGAAAAAGGGCGATAACCATATCAAGTATACTTATAAATCAATGTTCTTTATCACTTCAAGGTAATTTAATCATTTCGTCATACAAACGTTTTTTTCACGCATTTGCAAACGGAGTAGACCCAGACAGTTTTTGTTTAAAGAAAACATTCCATTGAAAACCTTACATTATAAGAAGTTTGGTAATAAATATTCATGTTGTCATTATTTCTGTCATGAATATTTAACTGGGAAAGGGTGAGGTTAAAAAGCTTTCTTTTTGTTCATCTATCCGTTTGCTTATCAGTTGGTACATGTAAAGGTCAGTAGCTTAGTTAGTTCAATCAGTAAAGCATTCCCTCTCGGAACAGTAAGTTTTGTACTGTATGTGATCCCTTGCCAGGTCGTGATAAAACCATTCAAAGTAGAGTAGAACCTGTCTTAAGCGGCCAATCATTTACATTGAGCATAGGAGTCTTAAACAGCATGTGATTGCTTAACCCTTTCCCTGATGAATATTCATGTAGGAAATAATGAAGTCATGAATATCAATAAGATTATTGTTATAATGGTATATTAACACATGCCATTTTGCCTCAGGCAGAAGCTGTAGAATCAGATCTATATTACACCATAAGCAAACAGAGCAGACACTGATCAGACGGCTCCTATAGGAGCCGTCTGATCTGGGTCTACTCTGTTTGCATGCAGATGCGTCAAAAATGCGCTTAATAAGGGAAAGGGTCAATACAGGGCATGAATAATGCAAAAAGCTCATAAAAGAGCTTTTTGCATTACTTTTGATCAACATTAAGTTGTCACCTGCCGTACATACCCAAAACTAGACATCTTCTTTATGACTGCTTAATACAGGTATCGTATGGCAAAGACTGGTTTCATGACACGTTCCTGTGTATGGGTTAAAATCAGACTCCATCAGTTACCAGTGGCGTGCACTAAGCACGTTAAAGAATCATGGAACCAGAGAATTTTTACAGCATCTGATTCCACCTCCAAGTCATATATTACGACTATTAGCACATAATGGCAAAACACTAACGCATAGCTGTCAGGGGTCAGAACATGTTAAGAGTGAGACTAGAATAGATGGGCGCTGGGGGCCGCCAGGGTTCCCGGTGGGTCCAGGATAAAGCCCTGGTCAGGGGTCCAGGGGCCCGAAGGTCCCCGGAAGCTCCTGAAATATTGCCATTTTAAAGACGTGAAAAGCCTCTTTCTCAAAGATTTTTGGAGACTTCAGAGGGGGAAGTTATAAATTATTACATATGTAAGAAAATAATAAAATGAGACGCATAAAACACTGATATAACTGACAAAGCTTTATTTTGTTTTGATCACTTCCCACACACTGACGACTTTTGATACCTTGGCAAACAGGGTAGTCCCAGATCAGACAGCTTCTGTTGGAAATGTCTGATCATGGTCTACTCTGTTTTCATTGAAAATAACCATACCCTAGATAGATTCCTTGTTTTCTGTGTTAAGCTAAAATTTCAGTTAATTAAAACAATATTTGGAGTCCTGCATTCTGAATATTCATTTCGTAAAGGTTTTTTTCCAGATACCCTAAACATCACAGGGCAAACAGGCATCGTGAGGATACAATTACTTTAAACAGTCGCTGATGTTGTTTATTGTATTCTCACGCTTCACATGTAACCTTTTTCGATTTATCTATCAGTACTTTGGGTGGGTCGTATTTATGCGAAGTTTCCTTAACGCTGCACTCGCTAGTTTGCGGATTTTCGGATTCTTTTTAACAGGCGACTTTTAAGAATTCTCCTCCATCGCTACTTAGTAATTATCAACCTCCAACGCAGTGATCTCCCTTAATCGCTACGCTGAAGTTCACACGAAGTGACAAGGGAGATTACTGTGAGGAGTTTGAGTAACTGCACGGAAGTGATCACCGTTTGCGATTGACGTCATGTCGATTCACCAAAATAATGGGTCGTAATCGGTATATTGCGGTATTTATGAGCCGATTTAAGGGTGTTTGAAGACAATTTAAGGGTTCAACGGTCACATTTCAAATATTTTTCAAGAATTTTGAAAATGCGTGTGTGGTACAGAACTAAGCGTGTGAGCGTGATTTAGACGTAACATGCGTGTGACACACGCGCATTGCGTGTGTCTTGACAGGTTAGTAACGTTAAACATCCAACCAACTGAAAAACAAAGGTAAACAACTTAATAATATTCCCTCGGGTATTGTTAAAAGTTGGACAGCGGATACAATTTGTGGGTGTAAATTAACACTTTCGGTGCCAAATAAATTTCATATGCTGAGAGTTTCGTCAGTATTGGATTTCAAAGTGGCGTTTTTATTGAAGAAACAGTTTAGATCCTGAGAAGACGCCGAGTTACTCGGCGTCTCATTTGAATCCAAACTGTTCGCAAAGGGTTTCACGGGTTCGCCTATGGTGGCGAACGAATTAAAACATTGAATGAACAGCAAGTTCAAAGCTTAATGCAGATCAAAATAATGCTGAAAGCTCCTGTAGATTTCATCATTACTTCCGACCTGCATTAAGCTGTCATGTGTGTTTCTAATTATGCGTAATGATACATTTTAGAACAATTCTATATTGTAAATTTTGGAAGGACCGACCGTTTACTTCGAGTTATACTGAAGTTCGAGTTATCCAAATTCGAGATATCGAAGTTCAACTGTATTTATACAAATGTATACGCAATAAAATGTAAACGGTGATACATGTAGCACACCAAAAGGCTACACTCGATGCAATGCATTTTCTAACTTTATAAATGTATATATTGTCAAAAACTACAATGAGAATCATTCCTGTGAGACTGTATCAACGAATCCGACTGTCTCATCGCCTAATATTACAATGAATCATTCTGATAATGAAATGGCACTAGCTTTTGTGCAAGTTCATAAAATATAAAAGTGCAGATGTGATTTCCAATCAGGAATCTTACTCCGCGGGAATGGATAACTGATAGAACAGCCAGAAATGTTCGTCTAAACACTTTACTCCATAAACACGCCTCTCTACGTAATTGCAAACAGAGTAGACAGAAACCTATATAGGAGCCGTCTGAGCAGGGTCTGCTCTGCTTGCATATGTGGCATAATGTCCCTATGTCCATGTGCTCTTGGTAACAAATTAATCCAATTAATATTCATGACGTCATAATTTCCAACATAATTTTTTCATGGACAAAAGTGTTGATATATAGACTTTACCCTGCTGGGAAAGATATCTGCTCCAACTTGGATCTGGACCAAGTGTCATGAGGCAAGCTTTTAAGAAACTATTGACCAAGTGTCATGAGACAAGCTTTTGTTAAATTATTCACCAAGTATCAAACAGTTTGGATCCTGATGAGACGCCGGATTTTACTTAGCGTCTCATCTGGATGCAAACTGTTTGTAAGTGCGACTCAAGTCGTAATCAGCGGGATAAGACTTACCATCGTTTTGACATACATGTATATAGAAGAACACGTCCTAAGCGGCCATTCATTTATTGAATACAGTTGTCTTAAAAGGCAGGTGGTTGCTTAATGCGGGGCAAAAGTAATGCAGAAAGCTCCTGTAGGAGCTTTGTGCATCACTTTTGACCTGCATTACGCTACCACCTGCATTAGGCACCCATTTAAGATCTCTTTTTGATGGCAGTTCAGCTGTATAGAGATGATCTGACGAACTTGCTAAATATAAACAAGACAAGTATACGTCGATATAATTACTCTATTACATCTATATATCCGAATCTCCTGAATTCCTGACCATCCATCTGGAGAAGAAATGTTACACCCTGTTTTGAAGTTGAAAAAAAGCTTTAGCCCTTTCACCGCCGCAGTCGCATAAATGCACCACGACAAATAGTGCAGTCCCAGATTAGACGCCGCCTTTTCAAGGCGGCGTCTGATCAGGGACTTCACTATTTGTCTCAATCTCTATTTCTATATATGTGCTTTATTCCTTTGATTATTTATCTCATTTCCTTATTTTACTTAGTTATGTAACAAACTTGGATTGCAGACGACTATTAGAAATTTGGCGCCGAAAGGGTTAGATCAGAAGCATGCTTTGAAAATAAAATTTGAATATTTTCCATATTTGTTTGCCCAGACCTATCTTGCTGCAACTCATTAGAATCGCTTCTTCGGAGAGAATTCTAATGAGTTACAGCTAGATAGATTTCGGAAGAGAGTTTGATAGATAAGTGCGCATAATCACAGTGCATGTTCATACAAAATATACTGTCAATGTGATGTCGTGTACATTTCTAACCGAGTGAAATAGTTGTTGGTGTATAAACTGTATGGCAAAGTTGGCTGTTTTTCTTTACTCGTGCAAGTTTGTTTGTAAGATAAAATATTGTTTTGAATGTTAGTTTGTGTGGATCCAGATCTGAGTTAGCGTCTGGTCTGAATACAGACTCTTTATAAAGTTCAGCACAATTTCGAGACAAACTTTAAAGGAAAACCTATCCATCTTTCCTTGTGATCACTATTCCCGATTGCTCTCCTGAGACACGTGCGTCGTGTCTTGTCACGCAAATCAGTTGATGGCACACATTAATGATATTTGCTCAATTTCACGCTTGCTGCAAAACTGTCTCAATTTGTTTCCCTAAACACGACTAGAACGTTGAACTGTTAGTATTCGCAATACAAGTAGAGCTAATATCCAGCATCTTTGCAGGATGCAAACAATTTGTAAATGATAGAGATCACAAACGGTCCAGTAACATGTTGAAGATGATTGACAGTTTTATTCTTGGTGCATCAGTCTGTGTCCCGTATTTATATCACATGTCTAGACAAGGCTGCATCGAACTCGGAAGACACACACATTATTCTGCCGGACGTGATGCATAAATTTCAATTAAGCAAAATCTTGATTAATGGCTAGAAGCTGTTTTTTATTACTGTAGGTCTATTAGTATGCATAGAAACCATTGAACCAACTGATTATCCGTACGGCGAATGTATTTAGTATATAAACTAAAACCCCTCTAAACCGGAATTCTACAAGAGAATTTAGATACTTTTAAATAGGTTGCTGCTTAATGCAGGATGAAAGTGAAAATTTTGATACAATTAAAGCATGACTGTCATACACTCATGTTTTGCCAGATGTGACAAACCAAACTAAATAAGACGGGCGGTAATCATTCAATTTTCACAGGTAATAATTTAATCAGAAAACGAATTCATGATAAAAAATGCAGTCATGTAGAAGCATGTAATACGTTCTGGTATCAAAATTGATAGTTCTTCATTAAACAAGTACAGAATGAACATAAATAGTATTTACTTAGACACCGTCGTAGTATCGCCTACAGGGCGCAGTCATCTTGAAAATCTTTGACGCGTGAACCATTGGCGCGCAAAGATCGGATAACTGAAATAAGGCATGGTAATACTGAACAAAACATACAAACTGGACATAGAACATTGTAATACTGGCAGTTACTTCTAACAGAAGGATTTGATAACCGAAAAATTGCACCAGGAGATAGCACTTTAAATTACCTTTCAAAATGGACATCCGGGCAAGGTTATAAAAATTCTGAGTCTAAGTCTGATATTATTCTCAAGCATATGATTGGTCAGATTCTGAGAAAACTTAGAATCTGACCAATCAGATGCTTGAGAATGATCTCAGACTCAAGCAACAAGATCTATAACGTCAAGACAGGGAGCTGGGACACTGTAAGACTGACATGACGCATTCTCAAGTCTGACTTGCTCCTGAATTTAACCCCTTGAATATGGGACACGCGCGTGCGGACCTTTGCAAACAATGTAGATCGAGATAAGAAGACACCCAGAGGACCCCTCTGATCAGAGTCTGCACTGTTTGTCACTCAATCTCCCTAGCACGTGTAAGCAATCACGCTATAGTTAAAACAATGAACAGTTTTCCAATCTGAAAATTCAGCGTTGAAAGGATTAAATGGACTGGATTAACCGACGCATACTGGACTCTCTTCCATTAACAAGAAGCAAAAAGACCCCTTCCATCTCTCTTTTTTCTCTCCCTCTATCTCCCTCCCTCATCTTCCATCTCCATCTCTTCTCTTAGTCTCTTTACTTCACTTGCCTCTCCCACTTTAACTATTTTCTTACAGAGAGTGGATATTTAAATCAGTTCCTTTCAGACTTGTCTCCAGATGTGAGCCTGTCGCTGTTTGTCACGTCATAGATATGTTTATGTTTGATAAATGAAGTTATTTATATATCACATAAATCTTTATCCTGCAGAAAACAATACGATATCTCGAACTTCAAGGGACCATACAAATTCCTTCGAGATAACCAACGTTCGAGTTATCCGATTTCTAATATGAACAATTTCTCAAGTTCAGAGCTTAATGCAGATCTAAAGTAATGCTGAAATTTCCTACAGGAACTTTCAGCATTACTTTAGACATGTATTAAGCTGTCACATGTGTTTCTAGATATGCGTAGTGATACATTTTAGAGGAATTCTGTAATATGATTTTTAAAATGACCGAATTATTAGTTCGAGTTATCCCGAAGTTCGAGTTATCCGAGTTCGAGATATCGTAGTTCAATTGTATGTTTACCCAAACTCTGATATGAAGCAAGATTTACTTATTTGCGACTCGTTCAAACTTTTGATAAACTACTGACTCTGTGTCAAACAGCTTTGATCCAGATAAAACGCCGAGTGACTCGCCGAGTGACTCGCCGAGTGACTCGGCGTCTTATCTGGACCAAAGCCAGGCGCGTACCCCCCCCCCCCCAAATTTTTTTTTTTTAAAAAATTGCCAAAACAATTTTTAGTAATATTTTAGATATATATATATATATATATATATATATATATATATATATATATATATATATATATACAGTAAAACCTCTCTATAAGGACCACTAAATTGTGTTAATTAGTTGGTATTTAGAGCAGGTGGCTGCTTAAAGAAAACGAAAGTAAAACAGAACGCTCCCATAGGAGCGGTCTGTTTTACTTCCACGTTGCTTTAAGCAGCCACCTGCCTTTAACACAGCTCTTTTCACCATGTATTACAAACACGCTATTTATTTATGTTATCAAACATAAAAATCTACGCCCCCCTTCCAAAAAAAACTTCTACGCCCCCCCCCCCCTAATCTGAAATCCTGGATCCGCACCTGAACGCTATTTGCAAACTACGGTTAAGTGGTGATCGGCAGAATGAGGGGTTAGTATTAAAACATTAAAATGTCAATGGAGACTGCCAGCAATGTGGAACCAGAAAAGTTGCCATGCCATAGACATTGATCACCAGCTGTACTGTTTTGCAAACAAAAATAAAAGAAATGTCTGACGTGAAAAATTAGGCAGCTTACAGACGGTAGATATTTGAATCAGTCTCTTGCAGATGTGTCTCCAAGTTAAGCTTATCACTTCTTGTCACGCCACAGATATATGCAGATTGGCTGTTATGGCTAATGCTTGGAGAATTAGTCTATGATTTATGTGTCATTTGTATACATTGTTATATGCCAAACGGCAACAGCAGATTAACCGAGCATTGCCTTCAGAAAATGCGTCTCCGGGAAATAGCAAATAATGTACGAGGGGCGGTCAGAAAGTATCCCGAATTTTCGTGATACTATTTTCCAACTAAGTGCACATATGAGAACATAAAACATACAACTACATGTATACATATGGAAATTATTAAATGCTTTATAGTATTGGCTTTACCTTCAATGTGCGGGGAACGAGTCTATAAGACTTTTGCAAACTATGTATACACGTATGAAATATTCCTGATGGAACCCTTTGATTAGGGTACGCGCTGTTTGTCATAAAAATCATTTTCGTCAGTGATAAATTTTGAAACAACTTTAAGTTTAATTCAATTAGATATGGAGGAGAAAGTTTAAACACTTAGCCTGCTAAGCACGTCCTAACTGACATTTGCAAACAGCTTGGATCCAGATGAGACGCCGAGTAACTCGGCGTCTCATCAGAATCCAAGCTGTTTGAAACTCTGTCAATATTATCTCAAAAGCTTGCACGGCAACAGCTCGGAGCTTAAGCATGCCTCATTTTGATAGCAGGCTAAGGGTTAATTATTCAGTAGATTGAGAGTTGGCAATAACATAACATACATAACATAGCATATATTTTATTTGGCATAAATTTGCATACGCATAGAATAGTCAATTTGGTCATATTTGTACACGATTTGCATGACATAAATATAATATTTTAAATTTCAAATCATGTTTGCTGAGAAGCTCATTTTGTTAACGGTCATATGAAAATGTTCATGAATATATAAGGATCTTCTCTAAAGTAAAAGTACATGTATATGATGTTTACCGATTTCAATATATCCGTATTGTATGTTTCCGTACAGAACTTAACCTACACAGTCTTTGTGAGTAGTTTAGTTCTGTACCAAACCATGGGGATAAGAAAAATATATGGATCAGGTCTGTTGGTTCTTATGTCTGCTGCTCATTACTAGTTCAAATTTCTGGATGGCTGGCCATCGACAAAAGTATGGTTTTAAGTATTGTTTTCTTAGTGATAAATATTTGGGACACACAAGAAGGATGTGTGATGACAGTCTAAATTTGGTTAGTGAAATTCTAAGTTTGTTACCACTTAGCACTGGTCGAGATACTCTTCATATTCAAATTCATGTTCATAAATATTATGGAATGATAATCCGTTTGAGTTTGAATTATTTATATTTGTATATCAATTTTGTTTAAACATATCTAGTATCCTATTTTTCATTGTGTTGTAATTTATTTCTATATTATATTGCTGTGTGCATATATATTGCAGTCCCATTTTACATAGATAAGTCTTTATTTTACATGCCCAGTTGAGTCCTTTGTATGTGATATTGTTGTCAGCATCTTCGTTTAACATCTTATCAATTGGTTTTAAAAGTGAGTTTTTGTTTAATTGTAATAATTTTAGCCAATATTTAAATATAATTATTTTTCGACTAATAGAAATATGCATCGGATATCTGCCAAGTTATCTGTATAAAACACTCAAATTAGCACAATTTTTGACACATAATATTTTTCTTATAAATTTAAGATGTATTAAATCTAGCTCAATATTTTTAGATTCATGACCTTCTAATAATTCTGCTCCATAGTTCAGAATTGATGCAACAAGACTATCAAATAGTTTGCATTTATCTTTAACATTCAATTCAGTTTGTTTGAAAACAATGAGTAAATTATGTAATGCATAATTCTCCTTTTTTCCGGCAACCATCATACTTTGGAATAGCTTGCCATCCCACATTGCCCTTCTACCTGATCTGGATCAGTTTAAGCAGTCAGTCAGTGGTGTAAGACAGGTTGGCTAAGAGCAGAAAGCAGTGTTTTTATCTTGTTTTAAACTGTCAATAATTCTTCTTGCTAATCAATAACAAGACTTTTTAAACTGTAAATCATCCTGTTCTATATTACTTTTACTTTTTCTTTCATTAATCTGCTCTGACGCGCAGCTGCACATAATACTCAATAGGAGGGTGCTGCAGTATAAATAGATAGATAGATAAGCGGCATGTTGTGCTAGTCGTTTCTGTGCACGATTAAGGTGTCCGTGTTTTAATAAATGCATGCCTAGATATTTCAATGAGTGTACAACAGCTAAAGCTGTATCGTCTAGAAACAACTCGTGCGAAGTATGTCTACCTAACTCAAAAATCATGATTTAGTTTTTTTTCGTATTTATTTTCAACCCCCAATTTTGACAATAGGTATTTGTCAATAAACATCAGTACCTGTCAATATCAGCAATTTCTATGTGTCAAATGTACAGCACCGGTTAATTGTACCGAACGTTTTGCATATCGCAACAAATATTCCTCACCCGCTAGGTTCTAAAATGATTTCCATGATATCTAACTAATAAATTAAGATGTTAACACTTTCCTTCGTATTAACGTGTTTTCACGCATTTGCAAACAGAGTAGACCTAGATCAGACGGTTCCTACAGGAGCATCTGATCAGGGTCAGCTCTGTTTGCTGAATAAATTTGAAAAATCTGTTTCTTTACTTTCTAAAATGGCTACAATGTTCCACCTTCTATATTTAGTTGTAACTATTTCCCCATGAATATCCAGTAGGTACTGAAATTTGGAATGCACGTAGAATAGAGAAAGGGTTAAAGATAAAGTGCATGTAATAAATTCAGAAGGAGACGTTTTTATCTTTGCTAAATATTTTCGCTCTAGTATCCGAAGTACATCTTTTGAAAATAGTGGATTTGTTAAGATTACCGTATATTTATAGACCCTTTCTTCCGGAAGGTGAATATGTTATCTACAGCGCAAATTTATGTAAAGCCATGAAAGAAACTGTAGAATCATATCTATATTTTTTGATAAGCAAACAGAGCAGATCCTGATCAGATGGCTCCTACAGGAGCCGTCTGATCAGGGTATATTATGTTTGTAAAGGCATAGATATGTGTATTTATGGAGTAAGGGGTTAATCTTTTGAATGTTGGAAATGATTGTGAATGTATTTGCAAACAGAGTAGACCCTGATCTCTATAGGAAATTTTAAATTCAAAGCATCACCACCCTGGTTATCTTTTTTGAAAAGCTTTGAACAAGAGAGAAGACATTCTGACGCATGCTTCCTTTAATCCTTTGGGCGCCAAATTTCTTATTGTCGTCTGTAATCAAAAGTTTGTAAAATCATTCGGTACAATAAGGAAATGAGATAAATTAACAATAAAGCACATATATAGAAATAGAAACTGAGACAAAAAGTGAAGTCCCTGATCAGACGCCGACTTGAAAAGGTGGCGTCTGATCTGGGACTGTACTATTTATCGTGGTGCATTTATGCGACTTCGGCGGTGAAAGGTTGAATCAAGGGAAAATAACATCTATAACATTACTAATCTGTCATCACGTGTCGCATCATTTCGAATTTCCAATATACTTTAGAACTTGCCTTTAGCGACCATCAAATAATGTCTTATTAAGATTTCGTAAGGTAGACGGTAGCTTAATGCAGGTCAAAAGTAATGCAGAAAGCTCATATAGGAGCTTTCTGCATTACTTTTGCTCTCCATTACGCAACCACCTGCCTTTACGCTGTTTAAGTGTTGAATCAATAAAAAAATTCAGAAGATTTTTCCACCAATGTTTCGATTACTCGCGTGACCTTTATAAATAAGAAATAACGGACAAAGAGTGAAATCCAATGGTAGTTTCAAGCATTACATAAATAGAAGAAAATCTAAGATGTGTAGATTAAAACATATATATTGAGAAATATCTCCTTCATTACTCTAGCAAACCGCATGTTGTAACTACTCTTAACCCTTCGCTTGCTATTCACGTCAATATACCTACCTGTAAATAGTGAAGACCCAGATGAGACAGCTCCTGCAGGAGCTGTCTCATCAGGGTCTGCACTATTTACAAGTTGATTGTGCAACCAGTGCACTCCACAGCAGTGATTGCACAGCGCAATACTTATACACAGTGAAGATATACATGTATGTAATTATACAACAGGGTATGGGTAAAGAAGGAGAAATGTATTTTAAAATTCATCAAGAGAAGGGTTAAGAGTATTTACCCATTCCCGCATATTGACGCCTTCTGAAGCCTCTGTCAATGCTTCTTTTTGAAACCATTATGATAAATAAAGCATTTGCTCCATGGGAGCAAATGCTCTATTTATCACAACGGTTTCTAAACCACGCAATTCCTAAAACAAATTTTTTCTCTAGTTATTTCTCCTTTTCGGTAGATTTATTCAAAGCGGTTGCGTCTAAAACGGCCTATGAGTGACTGGGTTAAAGAGTCGTCACAACATGGGTTTTGGTGGAGAAACGGTGAAATTAAGTATGTATCTATGACTCTGATACAAGTCTAAATGATGTTACTTTATTTGAAACTAAATGCACGTACAAGGAAATATGGATATAACTGTTAAAAGGAACCCTAGACTTCAATAAACAGCAAATTTCTGAACGTTTTATTGCAGAAACCTAATACTATTTAAATAAACGATCAGTTACAAAATTGGCTGTGATTGACAGCGCAATAAAAAATAATTTGTCTCAAAAGAGCTTCTACTTTACATACATTTTTGACACGCAGTTCAACATTCTGATACAAACAAAATGCATTAAATATTCTGTCCAGGCTGTGTCTGCTTCATCATTTAGCTGATGCATATTCGTGTAAGAAATGATGACATCATGAATTATATTGATTACCTGTATCTGAATACAGAATAGTTTAGTTACGGAAGAAAATGCAGAACCAAATATATTAATTAATAAGAAATAAGTGGACCTTGGAGTCTACATTTGAGACACCGTCTCAAAAAATCTAAATCTAATTTAAGTTTCAAAATTATACATGCGGAACAAATTTTAAATAAAATTAATGTTAAAAGAATAGAAAATTTACAATATTTCAAAAGCAGTTTTTGAATCAGAGACTTAAATTCAGACTGAAGTTGTTTGTGAATATGGGTCTGATGTGGTATAAAAAATCCCCAGTAGATCTACAGTGAACCCCCTCTAATGCGACCACCTAAAATAGGTATAATTCTGGATTGTAGAGGCAGGTGGTAGCTTAATGTAGGACAAAAGTAATACAGAAAGCTAGATGAGCTTTCTGCGTTACTTTTGTCCTACATTAAGCAACCGCCTGCTTATAAAGACAACCATGTTTATTCATTAAGTGGTCGCATTAGAGGGGTTTTACTGTTTACTGTACTTAACTTTGTTTTCTCCATAATACGCTTTTCTACACCGTTGCAAACACAGTAGACACTATAGGAGCCGTCTGATCATGGTCTACTCTGTTTGCTGATAGTATAATGTTGATATACATCTACAGCTTCTACCATGACCAGTATCACTGATACGCACGGTGCCATTATTCATATTCATGAAGTCAATGGTTACCCCTTTCGGCGCCAAATTTCTAATTGTCGTCTGCAATCCAAGTTTCTTAAATCATTCAGTAAAATAAGGAAACGAGATAAATAAATGCAAATTTCATAGGAATAAAGCACATATATAGAAATAGAGATTGAGACAAATAGTGAAATCCCTGATCAGACGCCGCCTTGAAAAGGCGGCGACTGATCTGGGACTGCACTATTTGTCGTGGTGCATTTATGCGACTGCGGCGGTGAAAGGGTTAAAGCTTTTGATCATTACATTCTCACAGCTGACGTTTGAAGTCAGTACTGATACTTTTGGGATTACTCGTCCTCAGTTTCGTATTCTCTGCACTGATTTCTATCCCATAGACTAGACTGTCGAGGTCTTGTCAATGGGTTCAATAAACTAGTGTACCTTTGCACACTCCCTAACAGACCATGAATGATATCAGAAATACGTAATATGGTGACTGTTCCCTTCCAGTTTGACAATCGTTGTCATTTCAATAAGGACATTGACCCTTTCCCTGATGAATATTCATGTTGGAAATAATGACGTCATGAATATTAATTAAATTATTTTTTATAATGGCAAATGAACACATGACATTTTGGCTCAGACAGAAGCTGTAGAATCAGATCTATATTGCACCGTAAGCTAACAGAGCAGACCCTCCTAAAGGAGCCATCTGATCTGGATCTACTCTGTTTGCAGATGCGTCAAAATGCGCTTACATAAGGGAAAGGGTTAACCTATAAAGTGAAGGAACCGATTAATTAACTCTCTCTCTCTCTGCCGATGTCGCATCTGTGATTACTTATGCAAATAGTTTGGATCCAGATGAGGCGCCGAGTAGACCAAGAGACCTACAGGAGCCCTCTCTTCAGGGTCTACTCTCTACATGTTACGCTTTTTCTTTCAACAAAACCCTAAACATTCACGGTAAGCTTGACGTATTTGATGTTTGGAATGATCCATTTGAAAAATTCTGCGTTGAAAGGCTTAAATAAAGTAAAGTACCTAGTTATAGTCTACTTTCAGTCCGAATGACCGCTCAGCCGACTGTACATAAAGTGACATCGAAACGTTATTATTGTAACTTTTATTAAGAGAGGCAAGCCTGAATAATAAAAGATGTATAGTGATAAAAGTTATCTGCATTTTGTTAATTGCATCTTGCTTTCCTTTGAATATTCATACTGATACATAATATGATACACAGTGGAGGTCCAGATAAATAAAAGCAATAAATTAAAAAAAGTTTCAAGAATAACTCATTTATTTCTCCACCAAACCTTATGTTGTGATCACTCTTTAGAATCGTCTCGAAGATTCATAGGGTTTGGTGGAGAAATGGCGATTTTAGTATTTGAGTGTGCACCTTTATCAGTTTCTCTGATACACAGAACGGTGATATGGACTTGTTTGTCTAGTTTCACTCTCTGCCGAAGGTTGGTACATTCAAATGTTAGTCACCTTGTCTTATTTACGGAAGTACATAGTTAAAGTCTATTCAGGACGGAGATTTGTGACAGAAAATCAATAATAAACTCACGAAATATGCAGTCATCTCAAATATCATTCAAAGCAAGTATATGTGTCCGTGTTTTTTAAAAAGATATCCCTCTTATGTGCTGTCCCTTTCAAAGTTTGTATTGGCTTAATTAACATGTAATCAGAGCTACAGACAAAGGTGCGTACCCAAATACTAAAAGCGTAATTTCTCCTCCACCAAACCCTATACTATGACCACTCTTTAGAATCGTCTCGAAGAGACGATTTTAAAGAATGGTCACAGTAAAGGGTATGGTGGAGAATAAATGAGTTATTCATGAAAAGGTATAGTGTTTTTTCTTACCTGCAGCTCTGAAGTAATAATACAAATTGTTTACAAATTACAAATGGAAAAGTAGTAAAGTCAAGCAGGCAAAGCCACATACAAGACGCAACCACCACCAAAACACCGATAGACAGCATGACACACATACACACACACAACCACATACCCAAACGCACACTCACACACGAGATGAACACAAAAACACCAAGACACACAAGAACCAGAGACAAACGTTCCACACATGAACAAAATCACAAGCACAAAGACGCAAGGCAAACAAAAGGAAGGGTGACAAAGAGAGTACCGCCTTGGCACGGTCAGTAGCAAAAACACCACTGGGGGTTTAAACCGGTTTACGGACGTCCTAACCTCACACTTCTCTCAAAGTCACCCTAGCTTTACAAATAGTGTAAATAAAGGTATCCCCGCTGGACTTACCCACAACATAGACGACGGTGAACACAGGACAACATGTAAACCGTAGCATAATAACTGTGACAATCCGTCAAATATGTACTCAATGACTTTGCTGAAGTCAGAGCACCTGCAGGTAAGCCGTTAAGGGCACGACAGGGAAAAAGTAATACATGAGTCTGGTAAGCTCATCCTGTATCCAAGTTTAAGAGTATACATGTACCATCATAGAGTACTACCCTCGGCCTGTCATCGCGCAACTTGTCTAAATGAACACACTCATTTGAAACAACCAGGAGTTAATGAATTCAAATGTATTTTATGATGAAACTTAATTTTTTTTATGCATATTCATATGTGCAATAATAACATCATGAATATTTATAAATTGAATTTATAATGGTTTATAAATACAGTGTTTGGATAGAAGCTGTATCATCAGATCGATATAATTTCATAAGCAAACAAACCTGACTCTGATTAGATGGCTGCTATAAAGCATGCTTAGAATTTGACCAATCAGATACTTGAGAATGATCTCCATTTCAGACTCAGAAGTTTTATAACCTTGGACCATGGCCCCAGTCTAGTTGGCGTGAAAATGCGTCTATATGAGGTAAAGGAATAAATAGCATAAACTACAGTTGAACTTCGATATATGGGACTCGGATAACTCGAACTTCGGGATAATTCAAAATAAAAGTTTGCGATACACATGTGGCAGTTCAATGCAGGTTTAACATAATGCCTAAACCCCCTACAGGAGCTTTCAGCATTACATTCGATCTGCATTAAGCTGTAAACTTGATAAAATGTTCAGCTTAGAAATCGGATTACTCGAATTTCTGTTGTTTCAAAGTAAACTGTAAGATTCATTGTAATTGGAGATATCGAAGTTAAAGTGTATTTAAGTAGCGATCAAGTTTCACCAATTCATTTGAGGCCTAAACTGAATGTTATTCTCAATAAGTCTGTTTGGTTCCTGGCTTCAGAATGGCAATGGCTTGAAATAAAACCAACCAACTGTATAACCGTTTCCCTAATATAAACACATTTTCACGTATTTGCAAATAGAGTAGACCCAGATCAGACGGCCCCTATATGAGCTGCTCTGTTTGTTTGTTGAATTATAATAGATATGATTCTACAGTTTTTGTCAAAGCAACATTTACCTGGAGAGGTTTACATTACAAAGAATCAGCAAATAAATATTCATAGTATCATAATTTCTTATATGATTATTGAACAGGGAAAGAGTTCAGAACATTCATGCATTTAAAGCCTTAAATGTGTTTGCGTCCCGAATAGAAATTAAAAAGTTTCTTATTTTGATAATATATCATACAAATGAGGCTTAATCTAACGTCGGTACGGAATGCCATTGTAGCAAATAGAAATGAAATAAATGCGTTTTGCGAAATGCTATTTGCTAAATGCAAATGAACTCTGTGTTTTTGTCAAATGATATACGTGAATCAGTTTGCATGACCCTTTAATGGCTCAAAATTTATAATACATGTATTAAAAACGTTTTGGTTCTATCTAATGCTTGTATACCATTGAATGAAAATAAAATTGAACACAACGCTATGCAAACTGATAAACAGATTATAGCTCTGTCTTTAAAAATAAGGACATGAATATTTCCCAGTCCCCTATTAATTTTCCAAAGACAGCAATTAATTAGTAAGTTCCTTAGAAAATGCTTTTTGCGAAAGCTGACAAAAAGGATCGCTTACAAATGCATAAACTACCATTTTGCAATATACAATCTCACCAGGATCTAAGCTCACCACTTACGTTTTAGGAAAGAAATTGAATGAAGATCAAGTCTAAAAATTAAAGCAGGCAACAGAGGGAAATTATCACAAAACAGGGTTAACCCTTACAGTGCGGGACATGAATCACTAATTTCCTTTGCAAAACAGTGTAGACCACATATGAGAGGGTTCCTAGAGGAGCCCTCTCATCAGGGTCCGCACTGTTTGTCAGGTTACACATTTCTTTAGAAAAGTCCCTAAATATTCACCACAAATTTGACCTGTTTAGATTTTGGAATTGTCCATTTGAAAATTCAGCGTTGTAAGTGTTAAAAGCATAGCTAGTATGTTCCTTCAATAAGGCGAGGTGACAAAATGTATGTTAGAGTTCAGCTAAGATTTTCTATCAATCATCAAGCCGGATATTAAAAAATATGCTCGATTTAATTGTTAAGAGTTCGAGATTTGGCGAGGATTTCATTCTTAATTCACTAAGAATTCGAGATTTGCCGAGACTAGTGTTTACAAGGCATTGCGCATGCGAGAAGTTTGTTTCAAGACCCGCCCAGTCTCGTGTTAGCTTTATATGGCAATATTTACTACACTTTCAAGTGGAGTGCGACGAGACCCGTTTTCGTTTGTATGATGAAAAGAAAAAAGACGAATAGTTAATAGACAAAATTCTTGAACACATTTAACCATAGCATGCGTACATAATACACACAATATACACAGGTTTTATGTAATAGTTACTGTTTAATACGGTATTTCCAGCAATGGTAGTTTGTTTACGTCCTTTCAATTTGACCTTCATATTAAACATTGATTAAATCTATATTTTTAACAATATTTCAGCAATTAATTTAATACAGTTATTAAGTAAAGGTCCTGGTGGAGTTCATAAATGTTAAACAACGCTTTTTAAGAGTTAAATAAATACTTTAATTTTTACCTGAAACTATGAAAAAAAGAGGTGTCACAAAACTCACTTTTCCAGATTTTTTCAGAAGTATTCTTCCAAATATCTTCTTTAGTCCTGTTGGTGTATCAATAAGTCCTTATTATTTGATAACTGTTCAAATTGTTTCCAACACCACTATTTTCAATCATAGCAAACGTGTGCTTTTTATTGAACAACTTTTAATATGAAGGTCAAATTGAAAGGAAGTAAACAAACGACCATTGCTGGAAATACCTTAATAAACACTAAGTATACATAAAATCTGATCATACAAATGATGTAATGAGGTAATGCATGTATACATTGTCACACTTATTATCTTTTGATGATATGTACTCAGTCATATAAAAGTTGTTAAAACAACCAATGTATCACTAGGTGGCATCTGTGTACATGTATACATGTACAAGCACACACTTAACATAATTATGTTGTTGATATATATTCAATCATATAAAAGTGGTTAAGACAACCAATGTATCACTAGGTGGTATCTGTGTAAATGTATACATTTTCACACACAACATCTTTTGATGATATGTACTTAATCACATAAAAATGGTTGAAAACAACCATTGTATTACTAAGTGGCATCTGTGTACATGTATACACTTACAAACTTAATATCTATTGATGATATCAGGTAAATTACAAAAAGTGGTTAAAACCATTGTATTACTAAGTGGCACCTGTGTACATGTATACACTTGCACACTTAATATCTTTTGATGATATGTACTAAATCACATAAAAATGGTTAAAGCAACGATGGTATTACTAAGTGACACCTGTGTACATGTATATATTAACACACTTAATATTTTCTGATGAATGATCTAAGTCTTAAATTATCATGATAAAACTACTTGTGCTGAAGGTAAAGGTTATACGTGTACACTCATTCTGCCTACACTGATACATGTGCACTAAAACGTATACAAATGTCTGTTTGCAATGATAGAGTAAACTTGTCCTATGCAAGCAGCGTCGACCCAGATCAGAGGTCTCATAAGCGAGGTTTTACGCAAGCGTAAAATGGCTGCGTAACATGTCTTTAAGCAGGATAGAAGAACATGAGTGAGCAATATTGTTTAGTACTTTTAACTAACGGATACATCGGGAAAACATGAATATAATGTATAAATTAATAGCAGAAACGGGGTAAAGTTTTAATGAGCCATGATGCATAATATCCGTGTATGATACCAATAATACACATTACGTCACAGATCAATGTTATTCATTTGCTGAAACAAACTGATGTATAAACCATTATCACATTAAGTGGTGTTTACAAGTAAATTAATGTATGATAAATCACAAAGCTTCTAGCACCATACGAAATTCACCACTAATTCCATCAAACACTTCACATAACTACTGCTAAATAGGCATACAAACTCCCATACTTACAGTCTACATGAAATTATTCGAATAGGTCGACTCAAAGCCCATGAACTTTTTCACTTATATTGTCCCAAAATCAAGAACATGTTAGTATAAGATATACATTTAAGAGTATATGCACAATGGTGAAATATGCAAAACGGTCAACAAAGCCACGAGCAATAAAAGGTATAAGCTAAATAACTTTACAACAGCCAAAATACAAACAAAGGACTTATATTTTTATGTACAAAATGGTTTTAAGTGGTGTTTTTGCTACTGACCGTGCCAAGGTGGTACTCTCTTTGTCACCCTTCCTTTTGTTTGCCTTGTGTCTTTGTGCTTGTGATTTTGTTTATGTGTGGAACGTTTGTCTCTGGTTCTTGTGTGTCTTGGTGTTTTCTGTGTTCATCTCGTATGTGAGTGTGCGTTTGGGTGTGTGGTTGTGTGTGTGTCATGCTGTCTATCGGTGTTTTGGTGATGGTTGCGTCTTGTATGTGGCTTTGCCTGCTTGACTTTACTACTTTTCCATTTAAAGCAAAAACACGTAAACTAAGGGTGCTAAGAAAAAATGAGCGAAACAAATATTTGGGCTTCCACCAAGGATCCAAACCACGAACTCACATTTCCTAATCCATCGCTATAACCCTTAGACTACGCTGACGCCTATGACTGAGAAGGTGATTTTAGTCAGCTATACCTAATTCACTAGCATTCACTAAATTTGGGTCATGGCAGAAAAGAAAGAAATAACCTGACAAAAATATGTGTCCCAGTTAGGAAAGATACATGAATCAATATAAATAAAAAAATAGAAATATATAAATAAAAACTAGTCTCACAGTTTCAAGTTTATTCAAGTTTATTCAGTAAACCAAGGTTATTAAAAAGATTGGCTTTTATAGAAACACAGGAACGCAGTAAATCATGGTCAATACTCAAAACTGTATAAGGGTTGGACTGCTTTAGCAACCCAAATAAAGAGAAGCTCTCTGATCAGGGTATGCAGTATTTGCAAATGTGTGATAAACTGTAGAAACAACCATGGACAGTTAAGAAATGACGAGACTTAATTAAAAGTTTCCGTGATGAATGAGTGATTTGTGAGATGTGCAGATTCAATGGCTTGAGAAGCTCGGATCCAGGCGAAACGCCGAATCACCCGGTGCCTCGTCTGAATCAGATCTGGTGTGATTGTAGTGAATACTAGAGTGGAAAGAACAGTTCACTGCCTTACCCGAGTGCAACGGTTTGGGTTTCTGATCAGATGTCGAGAAACTCGGTGTCTTGTTAGGATCCAAACTATTTGACAATCATAACAATCATGCCTTAGTCAAGTTAGCTACATTTAAGAGTTGATCATTAAAAGCTGGGGACTGTTTAAACAGCTGGTGTCAAGGCAGTGGGGAGATGGGGGAGGGCTTGAGTGCTCTCAACTAGCAGTGTGTATGTAATGTGTATTCTCCTACGGTGCTTGACACGCCCCCTTGCAGCACGTGTAAGGATCGTGTTTTAGTTGCTTGATACGCAATGTTTGTATTATCTGAGTATAACTGATTGTTTGAAATTTTCCACTGGATAACACTAAATGTACTTACCCAATTATAGCGGTAAATCCGATTATACATATACATACGGCAATGCAATCGTCCATAAAGCCTTAACCTTAGTAAAGCACTGTTCACCATTGTTCCTTAGCACTACTGTTTTGTTTTGTATCTATTTAAGACTAGAAAGTCTAAATATTTCTGTAGTTATCGCATGTTCTTAATGCTTCAATTTCTCACCAAACGGATGTCCATTCCGAATAAGGTACACTGGCAAATCGACTGAGCATTTAACTGACTGTCATAGGTGGCACGGGCAGCTCGTGCATTATAATACGGTAAATGCTTTCGAATGTGAAACGTAAATGAATATAATTATTATGTTTACCCGCTACTGATCAGAACTCTGACAACGAAGTCCAGACGTAATTGCATTCTGGAATGCTATTTCTTCGTCTTTCTTTCTTTTCTTTCTATGTGTGCACTTTTAGACGTACTGGTGCTGCACATAAGTTTGGAGGCTATGGAGAGTTACGATAACTTTGTTTCTGTGGACACCTTTGTGGCAGGTTTATGAATGCTAGTTTTGATAATGGTTAATGTGTGATTTAATAACAGCACATATAATTGCCATCGGTGTCTTCAACTGTAACCAAAATTTTGAGAACGAATTCAGACTCAACTAAAACGTTTTATAAGCATGGACCCTTTATTATTCTATAAGAAAACAGAACAGGTCTTGATCATACAGCTTCTATAGGAGCCGTATGATCTGCGTCGAGTTTGTTCGTAAAGGCATAACTTGGGGGAAAGCAGCAGCTTATCAAAATCTCTTGCATTCTGAGCTGTTGTCGTCTTCAAATATTTTCATCTGCTTCGATTCTAAAAATATATGATTCCAAAACACAGTTTCAGGATATAAGTTTGGATCCTGATCTGACACTGTATCAGCTAATACATTCCCCAATAGCGACGCCTCAAACAGAGTAGACCCAGACACTGTCCCAGTTCCTGTAGGAACTGTCTGATCAGGGTCTGCTCTTCGTGTTAATATAATATACATCTGATTTTGTAGTTCTTGTTATGGTAAACATTCCGTAGCTCATTTGCAAATAACAATCAGCTAAGAAATATGCGCGACGCCATTATGTCTGATATGCATATTCTCTCACAGGCTATTTTTACACCCATTGCCAAAATAATATTGTAGAACTATTCCCTCATAGGCTATTTTAAGACCCAATCTCTTTGAATAAATCTGCCGAAAAGGAACATTTACTAACAAAAAGGATTTTATTTAGAATTGTATAATTTTGAAACCAATGCGATAAATAGAGCATTTGCTCCGACGGAGCAATTTCTCTATTTATCACAATGGTTTCAAAAAGTGACTTTTACAGAGGCGTCAATATGAGGGAATGTGTCAAAAGGTATAAATATGAGGGAATGTGTCAAAATGTATCAATATGAGAGAATGTGTCAAAATGTATCAATATGAGAGAATGTGTCAACAGGTATCAATATGGGAGAATATGTCAAAAGGTATAATATGAGGGAATGTGTCAAAAGGTATCAATATGAGGGAATGTGTCAAAATGTATCAATATGAGGGAATGTGTCAAAAGGTATCAATATGAGAGAATGTGTCAAAAGGTATCAATATGAGGGAACGTGTCAAACGGTATCAATATGAAGGAATGTGTCAAAAGGTATCAATATGAGGGAATGTATCAAAATGTATCAATATGAGAGAATGTGTCAAAATGTATCAATATGAGAGAATGTGTCAAAAGGTATCAATATGAGGGAATGGGTTAAGAGGGGAAAGGTTAATCTGTTTGAAGAAGGTTATCACATGTTCGTTAGTCGAATGAGCACCTATCTACACGCTCACATACCCACAAATTCAAAAGACCGCCATAAATATCGAAAAGGCTTCTACTATTGTTAAGAGCCAGGCGCAACAGAAAGACAAAGCCAGCAACATACTTTACAGACTTTATTAAATTGTAATGACAAGAAACACTTAAATACCAGTTGTTTAAAGTCCAAAAATATTCCAATTCCTGTCCTTTTTGAATAATAAAACACTAGCACTTTTAATTTAATTATCCACACTTTAGATAATCCAGTGATTCTATCAGTGTCCAAACTATCCACAAGTTAACTTCGAATACACTGATGTTTGCCAAAAGACCGAACTTAAGATACAAACAGTGAAGTTTGAGTTCCATACATATATATACTCTGTTACCATTCTACACAGGGTGTACAATGTAGAACAATCATAGAATTCCTAGAAGATCACATGACTACTTGTTTACAATGCAATTACTAAATATAGACTTTCTGGAAATGTCTGTCCACAAAAAAGATCATGTGACTATCGAATATTGACTTCTAGAACAATCTATATATTTACCTAGTATTCTCTTTAATATTCCACGACCTTCTAGAAGATTCTAAGAACTTCTAAAAATTCTAAAGATAAAATAATGTTTTTAAAAACATTTAGATACTCAGTAAACATAAAATTATAAACATGATTACATAACACTATCGATATGGTAAGCTAAGACGAAAAATACAACAACTGGCAAATAAATATGCATACCTTGTGTCAGACAGATTTTACGGATGGGCAGAAATATTAAACTGATGAATATCTGGGGGATAAAAACAGTTGTCAAAATATTTTCCATAGTCATGATAAATATGTCTGTACTTATTCACATTGTTAAGTTTCTCGCACATGTTACAAAAACTTTCATCCCGCATATAACCTTGCTGTATAGACTCATATCTGTCTTTGAGTTTCATATAACCTGTGAACAGTTCTTCATTCGATGCAACAGCTTTCAGGTGATCAGCGAGACCTTTTACAGATTTAAAGTCCATTGAGTTTACAAACGTTTCGCTAGGTAAAAACCTCGTATAATTCCCCGCTCCCCTCACGATAACAATAACGTCGAGCTGAAAGTAACTGAACAGCTTTTCTGTGATATAATCTGTGCAAAAACCGTTTTCGGACGCCAAGTAGAACTTGTAATCTTGGTTAATGATTTCTCGCATTTTTCTATTTTCTATCATTTTACCACCACACCTCCCATATATGTCAACCTCAATTCCCTGATCTTGTAATTCCTTTACAAACCTCATGCGTTGACTTGGAGTATGGCAGTTGCTAACAGCCCAGGCAGCCATTTTAGTTTTTCTTTGGAACATCTCAGTGTAATTTTTAACAGATGGTGTATGTATACGTTTGCGTATAGCTCCGTACGGGTAATATAACTCAGCGTTCAGCATATAGCTTTGGGTCCAGTTAATTGTCCCACGCCAGTGCATATTTCTGAAATGTAGGCCGTACCATGGAAGTTTAAATGGTGGTTCTATCCAGCTACAGATCCATACTTGATCAGGATTTCTATTTGGTGAAGATATAGGAGGTGTTTCTGGTACTCCTTGAGCTGCAGAAAACATTATTGCAGACTGGGTACTGAGATTAGTCTTGTCAAGAGTTAGTCTACAGTTGTTGAAGGAGCACTGTGACAAGACTAAGTTGTAGTGGTCTATGTCCATCCAATAACCAAGGTTGTACACCACAATTGTATGTTTAGTATCGTATTCCGGAGGAAGACTATAAATTCGGTTCAAACTGGACACAGGCGCATACGACCAGTTAATATTGCTGAATCGTATGGAAAAATATAAAAACTGCAGTATAGCAATTGTCAAAATAAAGACAACTGTACATTTGGGAGACGGTGCTCTCATCACTTACACACTATCAAAACGTCGCCATTCATTGAGTAGTCGAAAGTGAACAAAACAGGTCCTGAAAGGCAAGTACGGATAATATCAGGAGGGGTACGTTTTACGAAATACGAACAGCAGCAATTAAACGTATAATAATAGTTCCAGATAAGATGTGCAAATTAACCCTTTTCCTGTTCTATGTTTATTCTAAATTGTAGTACCTACTAAATATTCATTAAAAAGATAGTTATAAAGCAATATGGGAGGGAGCACATTATAGACAATTTAGAAAGCAAAGAAACAGATCTATCAAATTGTATTAGCAAACAGAGCAGAACCCTGACCAAAACGAGCAAACCCTGACCAAACGACCGCTACAGGAACCTCTGATCTGGGTGTACACTGTTTGAAAAAGCATAGAAAGACGTATTTATGGAGTGAAATATTGAAAGACTTTTCTACAAGCCCTTGTCGGCATTATTTTATGTTAAACATTAAGCTTCTGGGGCAAATTCTCCTCGACAATTTCTGATTGTTGAACTCTTTCGCTGCCAAATTCTGTCGTCTGCTAACTTTGTCGTCTGCTACAAAATTTCATTTTTTGAATTTCTTCATTTTTGTTTCAAAAACATAGTAACAGTAACAAACAGTTTGGATCCTGATGAGACGCCGAGTTACTCGCGTCTCATCTGGATCCAAACTGATTGCATAGGTAATCACAGATCCGGCATTGGCAGCGAAAGGGTTAACCCTTTCTTTCAAAGAAACACATTGCCACACCTTTGCAAACAGAATAGACCAGTGTTAGATGACTCCTGTAAGAGCCGTCTGATCAGGGTCTGCTGTTTCCTTAAGAGTTTAACAGATATGACTATAGTTTCTACAAATATCAAAATTTCCTTGGACACATATGCCATTATAAAATTTGAGTTAATAAATATTCCCGATGTCATTATTTCGTCCATTAACCCATTCCCTTATATTGACGACTTTTGACGACTCTGTAAAATTCACTTTGTGAAACCAATGTGATAAATAGAGCATTTGCTCCTATAGGAGCAAATGCTCTATTTATCACAATGGTTTCAAACTACAAAATTCTAAATGTTTCCTTTTCTCTAATTAATGCTCCATTTCGGTAGATTTATTCAAAGAGGTTGTATCTAAAAATAGCCTATGAGGCTATGAGGTAATGGGTTAATATGTAACGGGAAAAGGGCTAAAAAGATCAGACTCTTACTAGAGTCCTACAGGTCATTGTCGGCTTTATTTTACTGTACATATTTAGATTCTGGGATACATTCTCATTGACAATTTCTAATAATTCTTTTAAAACGACCAAAGCGTCAAACATTCTAAATCCTAAAGATACACCGAAGAGGCTGATTTAAGACGTGTACTTAAAAAAAGACTCCATGAACATTAAAGATGTATGCCTCGCAAATTTCCCCAACTTTTGCGTTTCGAACTGACTTCAGAATTGGAATCTATGTACCTTAACACTTATTTAACGTTAAACAGCACGGTCAGTAAATGGTTGTTTGTGTCGAAAAAACTAGAAAAAGGGATTGCTACGGAAACCAACGGAACAGCCTTCGCCATTGGTCGGAATCTGTCGTAAGATTCAATTTTTTACATACCGGAGATAATAATTCGATGTACCTGTATGAATTAGCTCCCTTTGACCGTTATATTTGGTTGACACTATTGAACGGTATATTTAGCATGTGGTAAGATTGGCATATTGCCTTATTTTCCTGAATAAAGTGTATTATGTAGGCCAACAACCAATGTCAGCCATGGTACATGTGGTAACAACCTAATTAATATTCAAAGCGTTGTTCTGAAATAGAATCGGAGTCATTCAGAACTTGGCCGAAGATGTCCACTGATTTCCGTACAAAATCTCCGTAATAAAAAGGATTCTCCTTTTTAAGATTTAGCATTATTCGGATAGCGATAATATTTAGCTGAACAAATATATCCTTTCGGATAATGGGTTGTAAGCATTATTTTTATTGTGTGTATACCTGTACAGCTTCTTGTGTTGATTGATTAATACGAAAAATCCGCATAATACATTTTTAACCCATTACCTCATACTATTTTTAGATACACACTCTTTGAATAAATCTATCGAAAAGGATCATTAATTAGAGAAAAGGCCAATTTCAGGATTGTGTAGTTTGAAACCATTGTGATAAATAGAGCATTTGCTCCTATAGGAGCAAATGCTCTATTTCTCACAATGGTTTCACAAAGTGACTTTTACAGAGTCGTCAAAAGTCGTCAATATGAGGGAAAGGGTTAACGTAAGGAATAATGACATCATGAATAGTGATTAGATTAATTTTAAGAACGGCATACGAACACAGGATTTTTGACATGGCAGAAACTGTATAATCATATCTATATTGTTTCAAAAGCAAAAAGAGCAGACCCGGATGATTCTGCTCCTAAGGAAGACATCTAATCTGGGTCTACTCTGTTTGCAAGGGCATAGAAAGGTGTACTATGTAGTAAATTTTCAATACTTATAAACTTATGTTTAATATCATTTTGCATACAAAAGACATTTTACACGATTTTGCAAGACATTGATACACGATTTTGCAAGACATTAATACACAATTTTGCAAGCCATTAATACATGATTTTGCAAGAAATTATATATAGGGTAAAAAGATAAAAATAGTAATACGGGTGAACTTACAACAATGTTTAGACTGTCTGTTTTGAGCATTAGTCTAAGCTCGTCTTCCGTCGTACAACTGAAACTATCATAGGCCTGACAGAGCTACAAATAAAGGTGCACACCCAAATACAAGAATCGTCATTTCTCCACCAAACCCTATACTGTGACCATACTTTAGAATTGTCTCGAAGAGGTCAGAGGTTGATTTGAAGAATTCGAAGAGACGATTCTAAAGAGTGGTCACAGTAAAGAGTTTGTTGGAGAAATAAAGGAGTGATTCTGGAAAATGTTTTAATTTACGCATCTTATATTGACCTCTTTTCTGACATGAGTTACGATCGGTGTATGAGACAACTTACGTTAGATTAACCCTTCGCTTGCTATTTACGTCAATATACCTACCTGTAAATAGTGAAGACCTAGATGAGACAGCTCCTGCAGGAGCTGTCTCATCAGGGTCTGCACTATTTACAAATTGATTGTGCAACCAGTGCACTCCACAGCAGTGATTACACAGCGAAATACTTGTACACAGTGAAGATATATGTAATTATACAACAGGACATGGGTAAAGAAAGATAAGTGTATTTTAAAATTCAGCAAGAGAAGGTTTAACACTTTACTTGTTGAATATTCATGAATACTTATTAGCTGATGTTTTACAATGTCATATATACACATGATGATTTTGGTATTAGTATAATCTGTAGGCAGATCTATTATATTTTCATGAGCAAACAGAGCAGACCCTGATCAGATGGCTCCTACAGGAGCCGTATGATCTGGATCTTCTCTGTTTGCAAAGGCGTCAAAATGCGTAAGCCTTTAAGGTTAAATTGCAGCTCGATAGAATGTGTGATATTTTCGGCTAATCGAGTTATTTAGGACTTACGATATATTAGTCGTGCGATAGTTCGTAAGATAAGTCCCACATATCCATCAGACAGGACGAGCTCGCGGCGGATCACAACCAATTTGACTACTATATTTTAGTAAGATATATACCAGAGGTTGAGTGATTCATTCTTGCCTTGAGATATGTTCGTTATGAGTACAGTAAAGCCCATGTTAAGCGGACATTCAATTTAGTATAGATATCGATATTGACTGGTTAATGCAGGGTGAAAGTCATGCAGAAAAATACTCTAGGAGCTTTCTGTATGACTTTCACCCTGCATTAAGCAGCCACCTGCCTAAAAGTATCTAACTTCTTCTCTAACGGTATGCCGGTTTAGAGAGGTTTTACTGTAATACATAACAAGTGGATGGTTAGTCTTTTTCTGTTGTTTTGAAAAGTGATCTTCTGAATATATATACAGTAAAACACCGCTTATGCGACCACCTAAAAGAGGTATAATTCTGGACAATAATACAGGACAAAAGCAATGCTGAAAGCTCCTAGGAGTTTGTTGCATTACTTTTTTTCCTGCATTAAGCAACCACCTGCTTATAAAGACACCCATGTTAATTCGTTAAGTGGTCGCATTAGAGGGGTTCTACTGTATTATTCTTCGTATTAACATTTGTCACACTTTCATCGACGTCACTTGCATTTGCAGAGCCTGGATCCATATGAGATGCCAAAAGTATGAGTCATACAGGAAACACCATATACAAAACACACAGCCGCCCGAACAGCACCACGACAAAAATAGTAATTGTACATACATATCAAAAGAAAATCAAAGTACCGACAGTACTGAAGGTTTCGGACATAATATATATCATATTGATTTTTTGCTGTGGATTTTTCTGAAAACCATGTCAGTAGTTTGGAAGTCATTTAAAGAATTGTTTTATGAACATGTCACATACAGGGCGATTCCAATAGCTCATCTTGCCACTTTGTGCCAATAGAGCCCAAATTGATAGTTTATGTAGTAAAGAGCCATCACTCCGTTATTTGAAAGTAAGGGTCAAGTCAAGTCGTACTTAGCATAATAGAATTAATGATTTCACCATTATCGTTGAATGAGAACACTGTAGGTCTAGACTGGACCCCGGATGATTCTGACCATTACTTGGTCAGTACCAAACACATGCAAGAAATGTCTGATTTATAAAAGCCCTAATTTCCTTAACCCTTTCCCTGTTCTATGTTTATTCCAAATTTCAATACATACTGAATATTTATGGACAAAATAGTTACAATGAAATATGAAAAGTGGCAATTAGTAGCCATTTAAGAAAGTAAAGAAAAAAAAGAAAGAAAGAGTAGCCTATATATATAAGTGTGTAGGCAAAAGGGGCATTTAACTCAGAATCCGACAATAATATATCGGACTTTTGTAAATACCACAGGAAGGGTATGGAACTTTCAGAATCCGACGACCTTATGTCGGACTTCTGTTGTAAAAAGACACCATGCTGTTTGAACAAAGGCGTTTGGATTGACAGTAGGTCATTGGTAAAATCTATTCATTTTATACTTTGAGATTTCATGAAAAATGGGTCTGTATAATTTGCATATTAAGTATGTACGTTCACTAGTCGTTGTTACTTTTCACACATTTGTAGCGTTTAAATAGAACCATGTAACACTTATATATTGGGACCCAAGCGGTGGCCGAGGGGAAAGAGCTGCGTCTATGAATCTCTAGGTCCTTGGTTCGAATCACCTCAAAACCAAAAAAGATTCTAATATATTTTTTATTCTTTATCTTTTTTGATATTCTTTTCTCTAAATACATTTTAAAGCAAACAAACTAGAAAACATAAGCATGCCTCTTGAAACCTGTTATGGACTTTTTAAAGCATTATGCTATATTAACATACAGTCCTGGCGTCAATAGTATGCATTTCGATGAAACGTAGAGGCAGGATCCAGACTTTGTGCTAGGACAACTATGAATTCGAAAGTACCATGTTCAATTTAAAATTGTCACCTGCTCATTATTTTGTGTATTGCATATATAATTATTTAGATTCAATTAGTCTATGCTTTGCATGGTTTTATTTTAAAATTGTCGAACATCTAGGATCCTGATCACAAACCGACACACACAATGTACAACTGGCAATAAGGTCACGATAACCTGCATAATATTTGAAAACTTAGTTTGTTTCAAAAGGAATTACTGCACAGTTCAAACTGACTATAAAAAATCCCAGAATTTGTTCTATGTTTATTCCAAATTTCAATACCTACTGAATATTCATGAACAAAGTAGTTATAATGAAACATGAAAAGTGGAAATTATTAGCCATTTAAGAAAGTAAAGAAAAAGATCTTTCAAATTCCATTAGCCACAAGAGCAGACCCTGATCAGACGACTTCTATAGGAGTAATCAGATCTTGGTCTACTCTGTTTACAAACGCGTGGAAAGCATTTATATGAAGGAAAGGGTTAAGTGTTCTAGCACCCAGTCTCTCCTCTCTACCAGTTTGTACAGCTGAATAAGTCAGTTTGGAAACATCTTTGCAACTTTAGATTAAACAGACATGGTAGCAAATAGTGAAAACCCTTCAAACGGGCCCTTTAAGGAGGTGTTTGATCTAGGTCTGCACTATTTGCATAAGTGTGTTTGTCAAAATACCCAGGGTAATTAGGGTATCACTTGTAAATCTCTGAAATACATTCAAAAGTATAGATTTGTCACCTTTTACAATACAGTAAAACCCCTCTTAACCCGACTTCTAGTAGATAAGAATTTAGAAACTTTTTAGGCAGCTGGCTGCTTAATGCAGGGTGAAAGTCATGCCGAGGAACTTTCTGCATTATGTTCATCTTGTATTAAGCTGCCATCTGTCTCCAAGACTTATATTTATACTGAATTTAAAGTCTGGTTTAGAGGGGTTTTACCGTACATGTATTTTTGAAATTCTATTTCTTTCAAACCAGATCTTAGCAACAACGTCGCACGACCATTGATTAAATTCATCAGGAAACATTGTAATGTCGCAATGGAATCGAATTTCTGCATTTGAATTTTGATCTACCCTAGAAATAGTACCATTGATGTTCGATATTTCATAGTAGTTCACAAAATGTTGAAAGTGTATCGAAATATCAACCGTGGCTGTAATAATCAAATAATTCTTTTCGGTTATGTGTCCATTTCATGTACTTCTTTATAAGCCTTCTTACCTGGGTCTCCTCTGTTTGCAAAGGGCATAAGTGACTAGGCAAAAGGGGCATTTAACTCAGAATCCGACAACAACATACCGGACTTTTGTAAATACCACAGGAAGGGTATGGAACTTTCAGAATCCGACGACCTTATGTCGGACTTCTGTTGTAAAAAGACACCATGCTGTTTGAACAAAGGCGTTTGGATTGACAGTAGGTCATTGGTAAAATCTATTCATTTTATACTTGGAGATTTCATGAAAAATGGGTCTGTATAATTTGCATATTAAGTATGTACGTTCACTAGTCGTTGTTGCTTTTCACACCTTTGTAGCGTTTAAATAGAACCATGTAACACTTATATATTGGGACCCAAGCGGTGGCCGAGGGGAAAGAGCTGCGTCTATGAATCTCTAGGTCCCTGGTTCGAATCCCGTCACAACCAAACGCAAATAGAAAAAAGATTCTAATATTTTTTATTCTTTACCTTTTTTGATATTCTTTTCTGTAAATACATTTTAAAGTAAACAAACTAGAAAACATAAGCATGCCTCTTGAAACTTGTTATGGACTTTTTAAAGCATTATGCTATATTAACATACAGTCCTGGTGTCAATAGTATGCATTTCGATGAAACGTAGAGGCAGGATCCAGACTTTGTGCTAGGACAACTATGAATTCGAAAGTACCATGTTCAATTTAAAATTGTCACCTGCTCATTATTTTGTGTATTGCATATATAATTATTTAGATTCAATTAGTCTATGCTTTGCATGGGTTTATTTTAAAATTGTCAAACATCTAGGATCCTGATCACAAACCGACACACACAATGTACAACTGGCAATTAGGTCACGATAACCTGCATAATATTTGAAAACTTAGTTTGTTTCAAAAGGAATTACTGCACAGTTCAAACTGACTATAAAAAATCCCTGAGAATTTGAACAATAATTACATCAACAAAAACAATAGTTTAAAAAAGTACATGTATATAGACACAGAGCGCAAATGGAACGGATCCATGTAAGAAACTTGATTCCTGTTCTATGTTTATTCCAAATTTCAATACCTACTGAATATTCATTAACAAAGTAGTTATAATGAAACATGAAAAGTGGAAATAATTAGCCATTTAAGAAAGTAAAGAAAAAGATCTTTCAAATTCCATTAGCCAACAGAGCAGACCCTGATCAGACGACTTCTATAGGAGTAATCAGATCTTGGTCTACTCTGTTTACAAACGCGTGGAAAGCATTTATATGAAGGAAAGGGTTAAGTGTTCTAGCACCCAGTCTCTCCTCTCTACCAGTTTGTACAGCTGAATAAGTCAGTTTGGAAACATCTTTGCAACTTTAGATTAAACAGACATGGTAGCAAATAGTGAAAACCCTTCAAACGGGCCCTTTAAGGAGGTGTTTGATCTAGGTCTGCACTATTTGCATAAGTGTGTTTGTCAAAATACCCAGGGTAATTAGGGTATCACTTGTAAATCTCTGAAATACATTCAAAAGTATAGATTTGTCACCTTTTACAATACAGTAAAACCCCTCTTAACCCGACTTCTAGTAGATAAGAATTTAGAAACTTTTTAGGCAGCTGGCTGCTTAATGCAGGGTGAAAGTCATGCCGAGGAACTTTCTGCATTATGTTCATCTTGTATTAAGCTGCCATCTGTCTCCAAGACTTATATTTATACTGAATTTAAAGTCTGGTTTAGAGGGGTTTTACCGTACATGTATTTTTGAAATTCTATTTCTTTCAAACCAGATCTTAGCAACAACGTCGCACGACCATTGATTAAATTCATCAGGAAACATTGTAATGTCGCAATGGAATCGAATTTCTGCATTTGAATTTTGATCTACCCTAGAAATAGTACCATTGATGTTCGATATTTCATAGTAGTTCACAAAATGTTGAAAGTGTATCGAAATATCAACCGTGGCTGTAATAATCAAATAATTCTTTTCGGTTATGTGTCCATTTCATGTACTTCTTTATAAGCCTTCTTACCTGGGTCTCCTCTGTTTGCAAAGGGCATAAGTGACTAGGCAAAAGGGGCATTTAACTCAGAATCCGACAACAACATACCGGACTTTTGTAAATACCACAGGAAGGGTATGGAACTTTCAGAATCCGACGACCTTATGTCGGACTTCTGTTGTAAAAAGACACCATGCTGTTTGAACAAAGGCGTTTGGATTGACAGTAGGTCATTGGTAAAATCTATTCATTTTATACTTGGAGATTTCATGAAAAATGGGTCTGTATAATTTGCATATTAAGTATGTACGTTCACTAGTCGTTGTTGCTTTTCACACCTTTGTAGCGTTTAAATAGAACCATGTAACACTTATATATTGGGACCCAAGCGGTGGCCGAGGGGAAAGAGCTGCGTCTATGAATCTCTAGGTCCCTGGTTCGAATCCCGTCACAACCAAACGCAAATAGAAAAAAGATTCTAATATTTTTTATTCTTTATCTTTTTTGATATTCTTTTCTCTAAATACATTTTAAAGTAAACAAACTAGAAAACATAAGCATGCCTCTTGAAACTTGTTATGGACTTTTTAAAGCATTATGCTATATTAACATACAGTCCTGGTGTCAATAGTATGCATTTCGATTAAACTTAGAGGCAGGATCCAGACTTTGTGCTAGGACAACTATGAATTCGAAAGTACCATGTTCAATTTAAAATTGTCACCTGCTCATTATTTTGTGTATTGCATATATAATTATTTAGATTCAATTAGTCTATGCTTTGCATGGTTTTATTTTAAAATTGTCAAACATCTAGGATCCTGATCACAAACCGACACACACAATGTACAACTGGCAATTAGGTCACGATAACCTGCATAATATTTGAAAACTTAGTTTGTTTCAAAAGGAATTACTGCACAGTTCAAACTGACTATAAAAAATCCCTGAGAATTTGAACAATAATTACATCAACAAAAACAATAGTTTAAAAAAGTACATGTATATAGACACAGAGCGCAAATGGAACGGATCCATGTAAGAAACTTGATTCCTGTTCTATGTTTATTCCAAATTTCAATACCTACTGAATATTCATTAACAAAGTAGTTATAATGAAACATGAAAAGTGGAAATAATTAGCCATTTAAGAAAGTAAAGAAAAAGATATTTCAAATTCGATTAGCCAACAGAGCAGACCCTGATCAGACAACTTCTATAGGAGTAATCAGATCTTGGTCTACTCTGTTTACAAACGCGTGGAAAGCATTTATATGAAGGAAAGGGTTAAGTGTTCTAGCACCCAGTCTCTCCTCTCTACCAGTTTGTACAGCTGAATAAGTCAGTTTGGAAACATCTTTGCAACTTTAGATTAAACAGACATGGTAGCAAATAGTGAAAACCCTTCAAACGGGCCCTTTAAGGAGGTGTTTGATCTAGGTCTGCACTATTTGCATAAGTGTGTTTGTCAAAATACCCAGGGTAATTAGGGTATCACTTGTAAATCTCTGAAATACATTCAAAAGTATAGATTTGTCACCTTTTACAATACAGTAAAACCCCTCTTAACCCGACTTCTAGTAGATAAGAATTTAGAAACTTTTTAGGCAGCTGGCTGCTTAATGCAGGGTGAAAGTCATGCCGAGGAGCTTTCTGCATTATTTTCATCTTGTATTAAGCTGCCATCTGTCTCCAAGACTTATATTTATACTGAATTTAAAGTCTGGTTTAGAGGGGTTTTACCGTACATGTATTTTTGAAATTCTATTTCTTTCAAACCAGATCTTAGCAACAACGTCGCACGACCATTGATTAAATTCATCAGGAAACATTGTAATGTCGCAATGGAATCGAATTTCTGCATTTGAATTTTGATCTACCCTAGAAATAGTACCATTGATGTTCGATATTTCATAGTAGTTCACAAAATGTTGAAAGTGTATCGAAATATCAACCGTGGCTGTAATAATCAAATAATTCTTTTCGGTTATGTGTCCATTTCATGTACTTCTTTATAAGCCTTCTTACCTGGGTCTCCTCTGTTTGCAAAGGGCATAAGTGACTAGGCAAAAGGGGCATTTAACTCAGAATCCGACAACAACATACCGGACTTTTGTAAATACCACAGGAAGGGTATGGAACTTTCAGAATCCGACGACCTTATGTCGGACTTCTGTTGTAAAAAGACACCATGCTGTTTGAACAAAGGCGTTTGGATTGACAGTAGGTCATTGGTAAAATCTATTCATTTTATACTTGGAGATTTCATGAAAAATGGGTCTGTATAATTTGCATATTAAGTATGTACGTTCACTAGTCGTTGTTGCTTTTCACACCTTTGTAGCGTTTAAATAGAACCATGTAACACTTATATATTGGGACCCAAGCGGTGGCCGAGGGGAAAGAGCTGCGTCTATGAATCTCTAGGTCCCTTGTTCGAATCCCGTCACAACCAAACGCAAATAGAAAAAAGATTCTAATATTTTTTATTCTTTATCTTTTTTGATATTCTTTTCTCTAAATACATTTTAAAGTAAACAAACTAGAAAACATAAGCATGCCTCTTGAAACTTGTTATGGACTTTTTAAAGCATTATGCTATATTAACATACAGTCCTGGTGTCAATAGTATGCATTTCGATGAAACTTAGAGGCAGGATCCAGACTTTGTGCTAGGACAACTATGAATTCGAAAGTACCATGTTCAATTTAAAATTGTCACCTGCTCATTATTTTGTGTATTGCATATATAATTATTTAGATTCAATTAGTCTATGCTTTGCATGGTTTTATTTTAAAATTGTCAAACATCTAGGATCCTGATCACAAACCGACACACACAATGTACAACTGGCAATTAGGTCACGATAACCTGCATAATATTTGAAAACTTAGTTTGTTTCAAAAGGAATTACTACACAGTTCAAACTGACTATAAAAAATCCCTGAGAATTTGAACAATAATTACATCAACAAAAACAATAGTTTAAAAAAGTACATGTATATAGACACAGAGCGCAAATGGAACGGATCCATGTAAGAAACTTGATTCCTGTTCTATGTTTATTCCAAATTTCAATACCTACTGAATATTCATTAACAAAGTAGTTATAATGAAACATGAAAAGTGGAAATAATTAGCCATTTAAGAAAGTAAAGAAAAAGATCTTTCAAATTCAATTAGCCAACAGAGCAGACCCTGATCAGACGACTTCTATAGGAGTAATCAGATCTTGGTCTACTCTGTTTACAAACGCGTGGAAAGCATTTATATGAAGGAAAGGGTTAAGTGTTCTAGCACCCAGTCTCTCCTCTCTACCAGTTTGTACAGCTGAATAAGTCAGTTTGGAAACATCTTTGCAACTTTAGATTAAACAGACATGGTAGCAAATAGTGAAAACCCTTCAAACGGGCCCTTTAAGGAGGTGTTTGATCTAGGTCTGCACTATTTGCATAAGTGTGTTTGTCAAAATACCCAGGGTAATTAGGGTATCACTTGTAAATCTCTGAAATACATTCAAAAGTATAGATTTGTCACCTTTTACAATACAGTAAAACCCCTCTTAACCCGACTTCTAGTAGATAAGAATTTAGAAACGTTTTAGGCAGCTGGCTGCTTAATGCAGGGTGAAAGTCATGCCGAGGAACTTTCTGCATTATTTTCATCTTGTATTAAGCTGCCATCTGTCTCCAAGACTGATATTTATACTGAATTTAAAGTCTGGTTAATTTAGAGGGGTTTTACCGTACATGTAATTTTGAAATTCTATTTCTTTCAAACCAGATCTTAGCAACAACGTCGCACGACCATTGATTAAATTCATCAGGAAACATTGTAATGTCGCAATGGAATCGAATTTCTGCATTTGAATTTTGATCTACCCTAGAAATAGTACCATTGATGTTCGATATTTCATAGTAGTTCACAAAATGTTGAAAGTGTATCGAAATATCAACCGTGGCTGTAATAATCAAATAATTCTTTTCGGTTATGTGTCCATTTCATGTACTTCTTTATAAGCCTTCTTACCTGGGTCTCCTCTGTTTGCAAAGGGCATAAGTGACTAGGCAAAAGGGGCATTTAACTCAGAATCCGACAACAACATACCGGACTTTTGTAAATACCACAGGAAGGGTATGGAACTTTCAGAATCCGACGACCTTATGTCGGACTTCTGTTGTAAAAAGACACCATGCTGTTTGAACAAAGGCGTTTGGATTGACAGTAGGTCATTGGTAAAATCTATTCATTTTATACTTGGAGATTTCATGAAAAATGGGTCTGTATAATTTGCATATTAAGTATGTACGTTCACTAGTCGTTGTTGCTTTTCACACCTTTGTAGCGTTTAAATAGAACCATGTAACACTTATATATTGGGACCCAAGCGGTGGCCGAGGGGAAAGAGCTGCGTCTATGAATCTCTAGGTCCCTGGTTCGAATCCCGTCACAACCAAACGCAAATAGAAAAAAGATTCTAATATTTTTTATTCTTTATCTTTTTTGATATTCTTTTCTCTAAATACATTTTAAAGTAAACAAACTAGAAAACATAAGCATGCCTCTTGAAACTTGTTATGGACTTTTTAAAGCATTATGCTATATTAACATACAGTCCTGGTGTCAATAGTATGCATTTCGATGAAACTTAGAGGCAGGATCCAGACTTTGTACTAGGACAACTATGAATTCGAAAGCACCATGTTCAATTTAAAATTGTCACCTGCTCATTATTTTGTGTATTGCATATATAATTATTTAGATTCAATTAGTCTATGCTTTGCATATCGGACTTTTGTAAATACCACAGGAAGGGTATGGAACTTTCAGAATCCGACGACCTTATGTCGGACTTCTGTTGTAAAAAGACACCATGCTGTTTGAGCAAAATCGTTTGGATTGACAGTAGGTCATTGGTAAAATCTATTCATTTTATACTTGGAGATTTCATGAAAAATGGGTCTGTATAATTTGCATATTAAGTATGTACGTTCACTAGTCGTTGTTGCTTTTCACACCTTCGTAGCGTTTAAATCTCTAGGTCCTTGGTTCGAATCCCGTCAAAACCACGGATCCATGTAAGAAACTTGATTCCTGTTCTATGTTTATTCCAATTTCAATACCTACTGAATATTCATGAACAAAATAATGGCTACTTATTTCCACTTTTCATGTTTCATTATATGAAACATGAAAAGTGGAAATGAGTAGCAATTTAAGAAAGGAAAGAAAAAGATCTTTTAACTTCCATTAGCCAACAGAGCATATCCTGATCGGACGACTCCTATAGGAGTAATCAGATCTGGGTCTACTCTGTTTACAAACGCGTGAAAAACATTTATATGAAGGAAAGGTTTAGTGTTCTAGCATCTCTACCAGTTTGTATTGTCCTGTTTTATTAACCTGTCAAATTATACGCTTGCTGAACACACCATATATAGCTTCGGTTGATATCGATCGTTTCCGCTAATAAAAGCTTTCTTACTTGGCTCATTCGAGTACTTGTACATTTATTGTGAATTTCGTGAAAAGCGTTTGAAACATAGGTTTACCAAAGCTAAATATATCCTTTCAGTGACGTAGGAATATTCACATTTGACAGGTCAATAAAACTGGACAATACAGCTGAATAAGTCAGTTTGGAAACATTTTTGCAACTTTAGATAACAGCTTGCTTAATCCTTACAATGCTGAGTGATGTTTCGCTTGCAACAATTGACGTCTGCGTCAATTCTTCAATAAACTTTCTTTCATTTTATGCAAAAATATGATCAAAATGACAAACAGTTTGGATCCTGATGAGACGCAGAATTATGTGGCCTCTCATCTGGATCCAAACTGTTTGCAAAGGTAATCACAGTTTCGCCGCTAGCGTGCAAAGAGTTAAGCGTATGACCTCTAGAGATTTTAGCATGATGTAACAGTTGCCCTGCACTACTGACCACCAGTGCGCTGTAACCTTTATACTGTAAAGAACGTACAGAACAGAAGAAGTCTATTTAACCCTTAATTTCCCCCATATAAACTTGTTTTCATGCATCTGCAAATAGATTCGACCCAGATCAGACAGCTCGTTACCATAGATTCAGGGTCTGCTCTGTTGCTAATGGATCCACCTTCCATATTTCATTATAAATATTTTGTAAGATTCCGGAACCGGATTGTAAGCCAAGCACTGCACATGCGCGTATTCTCTTAGGGGGATTCCCGCTAGGTAGCGCTCGTGCAATAGGGTTTTCCGCCATAGTTTGAGTCGCAATCCATTTTATAAGGATTTCGGCAAAAGCCGAAACCCTAAAAAAGACGCACAAAGATATAACAAACAAGTAATTGGGGAAGATGGAAGTAACACTTTGGAACGGTCAGTGACAATACAATTGTCACCCCGAGTTATGGGATGCCGAGATAAATATGATACGCCGAGTGACTCGGCATCTCATCAGCATTCAAGCTGTTCGACACTCACTCAATAGTTTCTCAAATGATCATCTAAACGGAAGTAGTGAAAATTGCAGCAGGTCCAAATTTAAAAGCAAATGTTATATTTTAACCCTTCTCTTGCTGAATTTTGAAATACAGTTCTCCTTCTTTACCCATGCCCTGTTGTATAATTACATATATCTTCACTGTCTACAAGTATCTCGCTATGCAATCACTGCTGTGGAGTGCACTGGTTGCACAATCAACTTGTAAATAGTGCAGACCCTGATGAGACAGCTCCTGCAGGAGCTGTCTCATCTGGGTCATCACTATTTACAGGTAGGTATATTGACGTGAATAGCAAGCGAAGGGTTAAAATCAAAGTAAGGATCACTGAATTAATGCATTCTACTATGTTCAACTCGGTTTTGTCTTTTTGCACGAACAGTATATATCCTAATCAGACCCGTCCCACTGTTTGGAAAAAAATATATGAAATACAGTACAACCAGTCTTAAGTGTCTATCCAAAAGAGGTCTAATTATGGGTCTTTAAGGCAGGTGGCAGCTTAATGCAAGTCAAAAGTAATGCAGAAAGATCATATAGGAGATTTCTTATTACTTTTGCCTTGTATTAAGCAACCACCTGCTTTTTAAGGCTCCTATGTTCAATAAGTGAATGGCCGCTTAGGCCAGATTCTACTATAGTAACGCCTACAGCATTCAAATCGTTGATTGATTGATGCACTTCAAAGGTAACTTTTACCCCGCTGTGAAAAAAATTTATCTGCTCGAAATTGGATCTGGTGCAATTTGGATTTCTTCTAAATTCTGAAAGGGGGTGATCCCCCGAGAGCAAAAATTGCAACACAAAAAGAGAAAATTGCAGACTCGGTTTTATTGAGTCTGTTCATGAACAGTAATTGAAAGTGCAACACTGCTCACGCCCCCCTAGCACCGGCTTAAGCGGTATTCAATTTTCAGAACAAGAAGTACTGAAATTCATGATCTCGAAGGATCAGAAGGTAAAACAACACTGACAATGAAGTACGGGGCGACGTTTTACGGCTGCCACACAAGCACTTAACACCTGCTGTTGTGAAGATTATAAATTCTGAAAGTGGGTGATCCCCCGAGAGCAAAATTGCAACACAAAAAGAGAAAATTGCAGTCTCGGATTTATTGAGTCTGTTCATGAACAGTAATTGAAAGTGCAACACTGCTCACGCCCCCTAGCACCGGCTTAAGCGGTGTTCAATTTTCAGAACAAGAAGTACTGAAATTCATGATCTCGAACGATCAGAAGGTATAACAACACTGAGAATGAAGTACGGGGCGACGTTTTACGGCTGCCACACAAGCACTTAACACCTGCTGTAGTGAAGATTATAAATTCTGAAAGGGGGTGATCCCCCGAGAGCAAAAATTGCAACACAAAAAGAGAAAATTGCAGACTCGGTTTTATTGAGTCTGTTCATGAACAGTAATTGAAAGTGCAACACTGCTCACGCCCCCTAGCACCGGCTTAAGCGGTATTCAATTTTCAGAACAAGAAGTACTGAAATTCATGATCTCGAAGGATCAAAAATAACAACACTGAGAATGAAGTACGGGGCGACGTTTTACGGCTGCCACACAAGCACTTAACACCTGCTGTTGTGAAGATTATAAATTCTGAAAGGGGGTGATCCCCCGAGAGCAAAAATTGCAACACAAAAAGAGAAAATTGCAGGCTCGGATTTATTGAGTCTGTTCATGAACAGTAATTGAAAGTGCAACACTGCTCACGCCCCCTAGCACCGGCTCAAGCGGTACTCAATTTTCAGAACAAGAAGTACTGAAATTCATGATCTCAAAGGATCAGAAGGTAAATCACACAAGCTTTTGAAAACATGGCTGAGTGTCATGTCAAACAGCTTGGATCCTGTTAAGACGCCGAGTTACTCGGCGCCTCATCTACGCGTCCATACTGTCTGCAATCTCGAGTCTGGTCGCGAATAGCGGGGGTAAAGATTAAAATTTATCAATAATTTAAATCAAAGCCCAGTGTGGAGCATCTACCCCTAGGGCAATGAACATGCATATTACAAAGACTCCTAAAGCAGGACTTTTTATCGTAGGTATAAACTGTATATTCTAACGGCCTTGCCATTTACCTATCTGCTATACACTATGTCAAATACATACCGAGGGCTTGGCGCAAAACTATTATAACTCCTTCACTTTGTATGTGAAATACATCGCTAATATTAAGCAAATGCGCCCTTACTGTTGTTCTGTATCACTATGGTATTTACACTTTTGTTCTGTATCACTATGGGATTTATGTTCTGTTGTTATGTATCACTATGGGATTCACGCTTCATTACATGTTCTGTGTTTCTTTTTTCTATTTATCTTTGTGAATGAATGTAATATACTCTGCTACCTTAACTAAGGATACGATCTGTAAAGATTGACCCACATAAAAAAGGAAATTGAACTGAATTTATATCATTTAAAATACGTTTGTCCCAGATGAGTAATTAAGCATCTCATCAGGCGTTTAAAATAGGAAATTGTATAAACCTGAACTTTAAAAGTTTGGCTCACATTTAGGCGAATTGTACAAATATTTTCCTACATGTACTTGGTGCTATACAACTGTAATAAGTGTAATAAAAAGGTAATGAATCTTTATTTAGGTTAATATAACGAGTTCGTTATTGTTTTATATTGAACATGTGCAATATAACACGAAAATTACCTCAGCTAGTCGGCCTGGTTGACAGCTGTCATTGAAATATCAATAGGAAAAAGCTCCAGGTTTTCTTGTTTGCCTTTTGTCTCATGTGACATATTGAATGCTACATTCGTTTTGATTTTCTTCTGAATGTTACCAAACTCGTTAACTAAAATAAATATGACACTCATCAAATCTCGCGTCATATTATTTTAGTCTACTCATTTGGCAGAATCACTCATGCAATAGTCTCCATTCTTTAACCCTTTCCTCCATAAATACGCCTTTCTACGCCTCTGTAAAAGTCACTTTATGAAACCATTGTGATACATAGAGCATATACTCTATTTATCACAAGGGTTTCAAATTATAAAATTCTACAAAAATCCTTTTCTGTAGTTGGAGCTCCTTATCGATAGATTTATTCAAATAGGTTGGGTCTAAAAATAGCCTATGGAGTAAATGGTTAAAACAGATTTCTCATAATACAGTTTGAACCATTTATGAAAAAATAGGAAATTTGAAAACGACAGACGACAGTACATAGGAACATCAGAAGCACAAAAGCAAGGGCTTCCTTGCTTGTTCCACACTAACACCATTTAGGGCACTGCGACACTAAAAAGGTCACGTAGTGCCAAAGAATGTACAATAAAAAGGCATCCTACAAAGGCTGTGACTGAACAAGCTACATGTGTATACTGACAATTTGTAAATGCATTTGTGAATCAATAATGACTGTTTATATCAGACAAATTATTGTAATATCGCACACACATACTGAAACAAAAAACGCGCACGAAATTTGCCTAAACCGCGGGCGAATACCATCCTCGACAACGATACATTAACATCAAACGTTCGCAATTTCAAGTGATCAAGTGACTTCCTAATTTCTTTCATTAAACACGCTACACTTTTGTTAATTACACATTAACCCTTCGCTTGCTATTCACGTCAATATACCTACCTGTAAATAGTGAAGACCCAGATGAGACAGCTCCTGCAGGAGCTGTCTCATTAGGGTCTGCACTATTTACAAGCTGATTGTGCAACCAGTGCACCCCACAGCAGTGATTGCACAGCGAAATACGTGTACACAGTGAAGATATATGTAATTATACAACAGGACATGGGTAAAGAAGGAGAAATGTATTTTAAAATTCAGCAAGCGAAGGGTTAATATGAAAGTTGAATACTGCTGAAAGAGGAAGTCCCTACAATAAACGCATACAATTATTTTCAATAATATAATAAGACTTGGTATTTGTTATGCTCAATCATTATTATGAATATTGTCAATTTGAACTTATATCGAAAATGCCCCTGTGATACAAAATAAACCGATTTCATTAATACTTATAATTTTTGTTCTGTTTTGCCGATGATCAGACGATCACTTCATTTTTTACGTAACAGCTTTTCCCGGAAGTGGTCGAAGAGACGCGAATACCGCGAACAGATACGAAACTAAAACCCAACCCGAATAAAACTGAAACATCGGAATAAAACAGGAAATATCATATTGAAACATACATACCAGTATGCTTATGATCAATGCTGAAATGGAGCAGACCATTTGGTTAAAACAGTAGAATTGTTACTAGATGATAAAGAGTTTTCGGACGTTTGGGCCAATCCAGAAAGTAAACATTTGAAATCGTCTATGTTGCACTTTAGAACAGAACAGAACATATCTTTATTCAACTTGTACAAGCATGTGCATTGTTGTTATAAATACATATACATAGCATATGTCACATAGGTCAAATGATCTTTCAGATTGACGCTATATTACAATTACAATCAATTTAATTATGAGCAAACTGTTTAATTGAAAGGAAACTGACATTTATGTTGTGCATTAAGTGCTGTCTATTCAGATTTGAGATGACTTACATGTAAGCGTTAACAAGTGCGTTTCTCTTGCAAAAGGAATACTTTATATATAGAGCAAGTTTAACTAATTCCTGCCGGGTTTGACTTTGTAGTAGCTGACAAAACTTTACAAAACTTGGTCTAGCATAATAATACTTTTTTATATACTTCTTACGCAGGTATGCGTATGAACTACATATAAGAACAAAATGAAACTCGTCTTCAATACCACGCGTTTCACAGTAACTACAATATCTTTCATTTCTTGGTATATTTTTGACGTACCCCCGGTTTCTATTTTTAATGAATGTGAAGACAGACACAGCCTAGCAAGATAAAATCTAAGTTTATACGACAATGTATCTAAATATGCTTCAAATCCGAAACAGCTTTTAAAATAGTATATACGAGGGTTGTCCCAGTAAATCGTGGACTGTGCTTATATTTTTTTTATCTGACGTTTAATCATCATTATATGCTGCAAATACCTTCAGCCATTATATTTCAATAAACTAGTTACATGAATAATAAAATACAATACATAATATGATATTCATGCATGATTAATAGAGTTGAGGTAAGTATATCCGGCGCAGGCCAGAAAATGCATCGGAAACCCTTATCTGCTCGTTCAATAAAATTATATTTTCCCAGCTACATTAAAATCTAGCGCGACAATTTGTTGTCTGCTTAAAGTGACGTCATTATGACATTATCACAGAAGATTTCGAACGTCAGACGTTATTTATATGAAAATCGCACATCTTTGAATGCCATCCATCAGAATTTCTAATTTATGAAAATGATGACATTGGAGGAGGCGAAACCGCCCAGAATGGCGATCCAGCTCTGTGTGCACACCGGCTCGATGCCGACAGACACATTAAAGAAGCTTAAAAGCACAGGGAGATGCAGTAGTGTTTCCAGGAGCCTTGTACTCAAGAGGCATGGTAGGTTAAGCGATGGATGGGCGGATAGCGTACAGCGTGGCCGTAAACCCTACAAGGATAACGGTAACATTAAGGCTGCTAACAACGTCATTGACGGAGACAGACGCAAAGTGGTAAGTGATGTTGCCAAGTTTATAGGGATAAGTAGTTGCCGAGTGTACTGTGATAAGTAAATCGACTGCCCAACACATATTAAAATCACACTTAAAAATGTCAAATCGTATGTTGCCAGTACACCGCTACTATTGATATTCTCATCCCAGCCTTGTATAAAACCATCCACTAATCTTTGTTTAAATATTTTGTTACAGGATTGCGGGTTTACAATTATTGGATTCATCCAAACATCAGCCAAACCATTATTTACTAGTAATGTTTTAACATTTGTAACCCAGTTTGATTCACCATTTCTACAATCGGCTAATAAATTAATGTATACAGTAGATAATATTACATTCTGTGGTGAAACTAGTTTAAACCAATATTTAATACAGTAACGATTTATATACAAGGGATATTTCACCATATATACTGTATGTCGATGTACACCTTTTCACGTGTAATGACCTTTTACTTTTACAAAAGTGTAGGTGTACTCGTTCTATTTGCTTAGATTTAGTATAACCCCATACTTCACAGCTATCATTCAACATAGAACTAACAAAAGCATCAAATAACTGACATGGAACGCTACATTTCATGTTCAAACCGTTAATATTGGTCATGAGTGCATTCAATGCTCTCAGCCCTTTGCCTACTATAAAGAAAACAAAGCTCCCAGTATAGTTGAAAACCGACCCAAGGTAGTTAAAGTCACTTACTGTTTAAGACAACGTGCAATTGACTGCTTATTTTAGAATTCGAATTCCGATATAGCAACAAATAATGTACTTAAAACACTTTATCTGTATTTGAAACCAAGCTTTCGCATCGAAAACTGTCTAACTATAGTAGTATCTAAAGTTCTCCGACAATTGCTTACAACAATCTGTATCTCACATAACCTACGCATCCAAACTGAAAGATATGGCAGAGATAGGTTACAAAGTTCTATATGAAAGGGTATGTCAATTGTGCAATGAAGATGATCTTGAAGACGACTTTCACCTTATCATTAAATGTAGAACATTTGACGAATTACGAATCACTTATATAAAACCTCATTACAGAGTTAGACCAACTACGCGTATGTTCATTGAATTACTAAAAGTACATGTATGAGTAATGTAGGAAACACCACATGCAAAACACTAAACCGCCCGATCAGCGTCACAACGAAAAGCAGTAAATGTACATGTATATAAAAGACACAAAGAGACGCACAAAGACATAACAAACAAACAATAGAGGGAAGATAGAAGTACCACATTGGAACGGTCAGTGACAAATGTCACCGGGGGTTTAAACCGGTTTAAGGGCGCCCAGCCTCACACTTATTCCATCCCCAACCTGAAAGACAAACAGTGTAAATTAACGTATCCCCTCTCCGACTAATATACAACAACCGCGATGGCAAATACAGAGGTAAAGTACATTTAAAACGAAAAACATATTTAAGTGAAACAAACTGTATCCACCTATCGCTAGTGTACTCAATGATTGAGCTGCAAACAGAGTAACTGTAGAAAAGTAATAAAGGGTAAGACAAACACGAGACAAATATCCGACGTCCTCCTTCCGTTTCCTTACATGTAAAAACTAAGTACACCTTTATGTACATGTACCATGCACTTGTATTACGTGTCATGTGACTTGATGTGTTTTCATTAAAATGTATGTATATGTAATAAATGAAACGAGGTGTTTCATGTATAAGTTACTAATAAACAATCTATATATCTATCTATACGTACACAGACAGACGGACAATGCCTGTTAGTACACATTTAACCCATATCCTCATATTGACGACTTTTGACGACTCTGTAAAAGTCACTTTGTGAAACCATTGTGATAAATAGAGCATTTGCTCCTATAGGAGCAAATGCTCTATTTATCACAATGATTTCAAGCTAAAAAGTTATAAAACATTTCGATTTCTCTAGTTAATGCTCATATTCGGTAAATTTATTCAATGAGGTGGCATCTAAAAAAAGCCTTTGGGGTAATGGGTTAAGTGACTCTTGTGTAATGCGGAGGTCTAGATAACATGTTCTGTATTTCCCCCAACAAACCTTATGTTGTGAGCACTCTTAGAATCGTCTCGAAGTATAACGTTCACTTGAGAAATGACGAATCTATCAATTGAATACGTACCATTTTCTATAACTTTGTATTGTGTGTTATAGACAAGATTATAGATAATGAGTTTCAATTTATATTAGAGTGTATTAGATGTACAGAGATATTAGACTTCAATATCTATTAAATGAATATACTCGTCGTCCAGGCATGTCAAATCTCACTGACAAAAAGAGTAAGTATATACGCGTTTAAAGCAATGACAATGAGATCAGATGTATTCTTCATATAAACATAGTGTAGTGTAATGTATTTATACTTTGTAATCTCCTTTTTTGACATAATTGTTTTATAAAATATATGTGTTAAAAAGGATATATCCATGAACGGACCTTGTAGTTCATTCGACAAGTCCGTGTACAATTGATTATGTACATTAATACATGGTATTTGCAGTTATTGTATCTATGTTTTGGTTACATTTGGATCATGTGTTTATTTTTGACAAGATCAAATACAACAAAATATGGCAAATTTGTAAAATGGTACATGAATATTGCTTGACCCTTACTTTTGTTTGTCTTGTGTCTTTGTACTTGTGCTTTTGTTCATGTATTGAATGTTTATCTCGTGCGTGTGTGTGTGTGTGCGCGTGCGTGCGTGTGTGTGTGCGTGCGTGCGTGTGTGTGCGTGCGTGCGTGCGTGTGTGTGTGTGATGCTATCTATCGAAATTTTGGTAGAGGTTGCGTCTTGTATGTGGCTTTGCCTGCTTGACTTTACTACTTTTTTCATTGACAGGGTTATAATTATTTTACTTTACAATATTAAGTAAATATGAATAGTGATAACACATGTACAGATATACCTTAATGACAAGAAATTACTTCAGTTCAAATGGAGCTTTCAGCATTACTTTAGACCTGCATTAAGCTATAACCTGTCTTTAAGACCCGTACCAATACCTCTTTTGAATGATCGCTTAAGATAGGTCCTAGTGTAACAGTGATGATTTTTATAACACAATACAGTAAAACGTCCATAATCCGGAATTCTAGTAGGGAAAAAATAGATACCTTTTGGCAGGTGGCTGGTTAATGCAGGATGAAAGTCATTCAGAAAGCTCACCCTGCATTAACCAGCCACCTGCCCCAAGACCGATATCTATACTAAATGTAACGTCCGGTATTGAGAGGTTTTACTGTACAGCAATTTGTAAAAGTGCATGATAAATGCTTTAATATGCACCTAAATCAATAGAAGTTACTTTAGTCCAAAATGAGCTTTCTGCATTACTTTTGACCTGCATTAAGCTATTACCTGTCTTAAAGACCCATACAATACATCTTTTTAATGGTCGCTTAAAACAGGTCCAACAGTAACAGTAACTCCATTTCTATACAACTTTAAACAGACAGGATCGATGTTATCTCAAATATTTGTTTTATATTTTCAGTGCCTCAAGTTGTATTAACGCTCTTCTTAATATTTTGTCAGTTTAATATGCACATATTGTTTGTTATATAAGTACGTTTGCACTCTTGGTTGTGTGGAGGAGATAAAGACTTTGTTCACTAGCATTTGTGCACATCGGCATATCTTTTGCGGATGTTTTCCTTCGTTGGCGCACAAAAAAGGTTTCATTACCGCACACGTTTTTACTATCAAATGCACAGGTGTACCTCTTCCGTTAGCCTATGCTGTTAACATTGTTGCCCCTTGCTCACCACGGGGAGGTGCTGTTTATGACACTGTTTATGAAGGGTTAACATTGTTACCCCTTGCTCACCACGGGGAGGTGCTGTTTATGACACTGTTTATGAAGGATGCATTAAATAATTGATAAAAGTTGATTTCTTATCACTGTAAGGCATTTGTTGTTGGTACAACTCCATGCCTTGAGTCCACTGTTCACTGTCCTTGACATAACTACAATCTTAGCCTACACCTGTTGCAGGGTACTGAAAATCAGGAACCATACATTTTAAAGTACGGTTTCAGGTGCTTTTAATCTTAGCTGATATATTTTAACTGCTTCTATGTCTCACAACAGTTTCACAAATATATGATTGCATTGATTAGGCCAACATTTCTTTGAAGGCGTTTGTGGAGAAAGGTTTATTCGGAAGAGTTGTTAAAACGACGTGTTTACGTAAGTTTAACTTGGGTGTATTGTTGTCTGTTTTAACCCATTTACTTTATAAATACGCCTTTGCAAATAGAGTAGATCCAGATCAGACGGCTCCTGTAAAAACCGTTTGATCTGATGTTGCTGCTTGCTTGTGAAATAATATTATATATGGCTGTACAGTTTCCAAAAGTCTATGTCTTCATATGCCATTACAAAAATGAATCTAATTAATACTCATGCTGTCTTTGTTTCTTACATGTACCAGTGTTCCAGATAAGATGCGTACAACAAAACCTTTTCAGGAATAACTTCTTTATTTCTCCACCAAACCCTTTGTTGTGACCAATCGAGACGATTCAAAAGAGAGATCATAAAATAGGGTTTGGTGGGAAAATGACGGTTGTAGTATTTGAGAATGCATCGTTATTAGTTGCTCTGATATAGCCATTGAGTTACTTGTAAAAGGAATAAAGTGTTTATCAAATGAACAGAGTCTAACGTAATTGGGATATTGTGTGTATATGTAGATGGTTTATAAAGTTTGAACATGTATTGTACTTTGTGTAAAAACTGGTAGGAACTGTTATTGAAATTTAGAGGCAGTGCAATAGATACAAATGTGTCTTCAAATACAGCATAACTTGTGTCTTAAGTGGTCATCAAAAAGGTCTTATAAAGAACCTGTAAAGCAGGTGGTACACATGTAGCTTAATACAGTATTACTTTTGCCCAGAATTAGGAAACCGCCTGTCTCTTCAAACTTCTATTTTCAATAAATGAATGGCCGCTAAAAACATGTTCTAATGTACTAGAATTGCCATTACTCCGCCACATCCTATGCTGTGAAGATATTAAGTTAATGAGCCTATTCGCAGTTCGTTATTTCAAATAACAAACTGTGAGCTGGCAGCCATCTTAACGCTGCCCATATTTATCATGACTTATTATAATGACTTATTTTAATTATGTTCCCCGTGTCTTTAGTTTAGTTGTTTATATATATACTAACATGTTGAATCATGGGATTGAAGCAATTTAAAACTTTTACATTATCTATGCTATGTTTATTTTATCAATTTTACATACTTACATGTAAATCAAAATACATTTTGAAATATCTATGTTAACATGTACGCATACCAAAGCCACTGTTGTCCCATAAATATGTTTTTACCGCTTAAGCCGGTGCTAGGGACGTGAGCAGTGTTGCACTTTCAATTACTGCTCATGAACAGATTCAATAAAACCGGGTCTGCAATTTTCTCTTTTTGTGTTGCAATATTTGCTTTCGGGGGATCACCACCCTTCAGAATTTATAATCTTCACAACAGCAGGTGTTAAGTGCTTGTGTGGCGGCCGTAAAACGTCGCCCCGTACTTCATTCTCAGTGTTGTTATACCTTCTGATCCTTCGAGATCATGAATTTCAGTACTTCTTGTTCTGAAAATTGAATACCGCTTAAGCCGGTGCTAGGGGGCGTGAGCACTGTTGCACTTTCAATTACTGCTCATGAACAGGCTCAATAAAACCGAGTCTGCAATTTTCTATTTTTGTGTTGCAATTTTTGCTTTCGGGGGATAACCACCCTTCAGAATTTAAATGGGAATGCATAAGACATTTTCTGAAATAATTAACTTATTAGTGGAGTGCGTACTATTCTACAGACTGGATATAATGTATATATGTAAACCTATAAAATCCTCATCTGCTGTTAAAAATCATGTCTACTGATGTTGACTTCTTTCGATGGGGATCAAAGTTATGATATAGTACTGTCCAAGTGTTATAACAGAAGCATTTTGGAAACCATTGACCAAGGGTCAAACAGCATGGGTCCTTATTAGACGTCAGCGTCTCATCGGGACATAAGCTGTTTGCAAATGCGGGATAACAGTCAGAGTCTCTGTTATATATCTCGCGATTTATATGAATGTACAGTAGAACCCCTCTAATGCGACCACTTAATGATTAAACATGGATGTCTTTATTATCAGGTGGTTGCTTAATGCAGGACAAAAGTAATGCAGAAAGCTCATCTAGGAGCTTTCTGTATTACTTTTTTCCTGTATTATGCAACAACCTGCCTCTACCACCAAGATTTATGCCTTTTTAGGTGGTCGCGTTAGAGGGGGTTTACTGTACTTTTATAACACCATGCATATTATAAATTTAAATAAATGAAACGCTTTCTGCAATGTGTCACCAGTGAAGTGCCAATGTTTTTGTTTTATTCTTTCAGATAAGTTGAGAGGATGCGAAGCTGTTTGATTGGTCAGAGCTTTTTAAGCTGGCTCCTGATCGGCTATTTCTTGTCAGCCTGCCATTTAGAAGTAAGAGGAAACCCCAAAGACGGTAATTTGTTTTCTTCTATTCCCGCTCGTGTAAAGGTTTTCTTTAGGGTATTGTCGTAAGGTTCAAAATAACATATGACGACAGGACTTGGTCAGGCATATTTTAGGTCAAAATTCGGTCCCGTCCACTGTCCAAATTGACACACCCATCCACAAATTTTTATTGCATTTTCCCTATCCATAGACATAATTCATTTCAAGAAAGAATACCTTGACTACTTTGATAAAAATTCAGCTCAGTAGTATCGAGCTTACAGACCACGCTCTGTGTTTTCAATTTATTATTCATTAAATTGTCTGCATTCCTTTAGTTTGATTCCCCAGTTTGACATTTACGATACATATTTAACCAGCTTTAAGTGATAACTGGTGTGTATACAGAGAAACAAACATTGGAGTAATGGGTTAAGTAGAATGTAGTATAATTATAAATAGATGATCAATAAACAATGAGATATTTCCTATATTCTATCAGATGGTAACCTAAGGAGCATTCCTAATGGGCCATATGTGCTGAAATGTGATTATGAATAGATTATGAATAAACAGTTCTTTGAACAGGTCACATTGTTTTTATTACCAATAAATACAATGTAATATAATTATACAGTTAATGTCTACTCATGCTTTTCTTATACTCATTTCCCGAAAAGTCTGAAAATATCAGAAATTTCGTGCATCCCCAAGTCACAACGTTTGTATTACCAAACATTATAATGGAATACAAAAAGCTAAAGTTGATTCAGTCATTTCTTTCAGTCTATTCATGAAATGACTGAAAGTGAATTACATTACACTGATTGACAGTAACATATACTCGGGAGTGTTTGGTATTGGTAGAAAAGGAAGAGTATAGACTAAAGCAGCCGTCTGATCTTGTTCTTCGCTTTTTGCAGATGTGCGAACAGCCATTTATTTAACCCTTTCACCGCCAATGTCGCATAAATGTACCACGACAAATTGTGCAGTCCCAGATCAGATGCCGCCTTTTGAAGGCGGCGTCTGATCGGGGACTTCATTTTTTGTCTCAATCTTCATTTCTATATCTATGCTTGATTTCTTTCGAATTTGCATTTATTTATCTAATTACTTTATTGTACCGAATGGTTTAACAAAATTGGATCGCAGACGACAGTTAGAAATTTGGCGCCAAAAGGGTTCAGGGAAATGGTTAATGTATGGGCAACATCTTGCGAATAATCGATATGCACTGTTTGTTGTATGACCTTTAATCTCTCCGCTTCTTATCTGGATCCGAATCATTTGTACAAGAACCCCAACTTTCCAATTTAGTTCTGGTGTAATGTTGTTCTTCTGTTTAATCTGGAATTGTAAGTTCACTTCAAATTGATAAAGCATCAGTTGAAATTTATTATATCATTTATATCGTTTATAAGTTGTTTGCTTTTCATTGCTTTGATCAAATGCACTTTCCTTCAGGTACAATTTAAACACAGGTAGATTTAGATTTCGGTTTGTCTCTGTTATTAACTCTATAAGTATAGATAACGAATATATTGGCATTTACAGTAAAGCCTCTCTATAACGGCCACTAAATTACATCAAGTATTTTGTGTTAAAGGCAGGTTGCTGCTTAAAGCAAGCGTTCTGTTTAACTTTCACCTTGCTTTGAGCGACCACCTGCCCTAAATACCAAATAATTAACACAAGTGGTCGTTATAGAGAGGTTTTACTGTATATTTGTATTTACAAACGGTGTACAGTGAAACATCTCTTAACCGGACGCTAAAGTTAGCATAAATATCGGTCATGGATACAAGTGGCAGCTTAATGCAGGGTGAAAGTCATACAGAAAGCTCCTCTAGGAGCACCTTCATAGAGGGACTATCAGAGGTTACCCCACATATACATATTCCTATGTAGTATGTAAGTAGACCATCGTATATTACCCCATTGGTACAGTTATTGTATTCTTCGTGAAGCAATAGAATACAAAGGTGGTGTTCCAAAGCCTAACCCATGATACCCTCGCCGGCCTGACAATATAGTGCAAGTTATTGACCTGCATTCGATTGATAAAAAGGTGTTTAATTACATGGCATTCGGAACCAATCGTGGTATATCTGATATGAAAATGCTTCGTAACATAAGCTTCGGCTTAGTGTTTTGGTGGTGGTTGCGTCTTGCATGTGGCTTTGCCTGCTTGACTTTACTACTTTTCCATTAGTATGTGCAACAAATCCACAAAATATAGCAATGTATAAGAAGGGCGCACGGATATAAAAATATCAGTCACGTGAAGAAATCACGTGATCATAAAATGAATGAAAATACTCAATGAATAAAGAAGCGCGCATCGGATGACCTTATGCAAGCGATTAGGTAATCACGCCGACAGCTGCGAGTGGTCAGAGTGATAATAAGCATAGTGGGAAATGGCTGAAGTGTCGGCTGCAACTGTATCATCAACTGGAAAGTGTGTTAATGCCTTCCCTTAATTCCATGCCAGAGCGAACTTATTCGGTATCAGATTGATGTCATCCAAAGAATACTGCATCGTCTACAACGCTTTGATATATAAGTGGGACCCTACTGATACAGTTGTATATAAGTGGGACGCATGCAGTGGCATTTGCGAATAGAGGATCAAAGAAAGTAGACCCTTATCAGACAGCAGACAGACGTGCATACACACGCACATGTACGCGCACACGCTCACGCACATGCACACGCGCGCACACACATGTTTACACGCATATACAGTAAAACCTCTATATAGCGGCCACTTATTTGTGTAAATTGGTTGGCATTAAGGACAGGTGGCCGCTTAAAGCAAGGTGAAAGGAAAACAGAACGCTCCTATAGATGAACGTTCTGTTTTATTTTCACCTTGTTAAAGCGGCAACCTGCCTTTAGCATAAAATACTTGATGTTATAGAGAGGTTGTACTGTACGCTTATACACAAGCTCACACGAACGCCCATACACATTCCGTATGGAGCTATGTCCATTACGTAATAGACGCAACAACTGAAACATTAAATAACACATCGCTTATGGGTGTGAATTAATAAAGCTTTGTATATTTTTGATCTATTTCAGGAGAGTATGGATCAGCTTGCACAATGAACAGCGACTGTCAATTGGGCTTTGTCTGTTTGCAAGACACGTGTGCATGCGACAGTTCATACACATACGACTTTAAAGAGGGTATCTGCAAAAAAGGTAAGGAGTCATCTGATCAGGTTCTACATGTATTGACCTGATTCTACAGTATTTGTCCTTATAAAAAGCCCCCTTTCACCGGCAGAAATTATGAAAACAGAAACAACATGAGTAGTGTTGCACTTTTAATAACTGCTCATAAAACCGAGTCTGCAATTTTCTCTTTTCGCATTACTGCTTTTTACTTCCGAAGGATATCTCACTTTCAGAACTCAGTAGTGAAAAATGATAAAGTTACCCTGAAGATATATTATTTGTAAATCGAGGGCTTGGTGGAAAACTATTCTAACTCCTTCACTTTAGTGAAGGAGTTAGAATAGTTCTGCACCAAGCCCTCGAAATGTAAACCAGGCAGTGCACACGAAGCTATGCACAATGATAGTATGTAATAGTATGTAGTGTATGACTTTGTAAACATACAGTACAACCCCTCTAATGCGGCCACTTAATGAATAAATATGGATGTCTTTATAAACAGATGGTTGCTTAATGCAGGACAAAAGTAATACAGCCTTTTGCATTACTTTTGTCCTGCATTAAGCTACAACCTGCATTCATCTAGCACCCATAATTATATATCTTTTAGTTGGTGGCATTAGAGGAGTTATACTGTATTTATAAACATATTTAAGATGTAAAACCAAAGCTGTAACCTATATTACACACACATTGTGTTCAAGAAAGCATTATTAATGTAACCGAAGAAGAGCGAAATGGTTGAAGCATTTTATACCAGTTTAGATTACTTGTCAAGATAACCCTTTCACCGCCGATGTCGCATGAATGCACAACGACAAATAAATGGTACAGTCCCAGATCAGACGCCGTCTCAGGGAATTCACTATTTGTCTCAAACTCTTATTCTATATCTGCGCTTTATTCCTTTGAAATTTGCATTTACTTATCTCAGTTCCTTATTTTACCAAATGGTTTAGCAAAAATTGCATTGCAGACGACAATTAGAAATTTGGCGTCGAAAGGGTTAAAAATGGATCACTACACATATCTAGAAACACATGTGGCATCTTAATGCATCTCCTACGGGAGCTTTCGTTATTACTTTAGACCTGCATCAAGCTGCGAATTTGAGAAATAGATATATTAGAAATCGGATGACACGATTTTCTATTTTCTCGAAGTAATTTGTATGGCCACTTGAATTTTAAGATAATGGAGTTCAACTGTATTAACAATTATTTTGTTTTAGATTGTAAGGACTCGTCAGGGGATTTCACTCACTGTTAGGTCCAGATAAGATGCGTTAATTAACCATTTCACCATCGCAGTCGCATAAATGCACCACGACAAATAGTGCAGTCCCAGATCAGACGCCGCCTTGACTTCACTATTTGTCTCCATCAATTTCTATATATGTGCTTTATTACTATGAAATTTGCATTTATTGATCTCATTTCCTTATTTTACTGAATGATGTAACAAACTTGGATTACAGACGACAATTAGAAATTTGGCGCCGAAAGGGTTAAAACATTGTCAAGAATAACCCCTTTATTTCTCTAAAAAATCGTTATAACATAGGGTTTGATGGTGAAATGACGATTTTAGTATATAATCGGTTGTTCTGTAACTAACTAATATCATTGGACTGCGAAAGCAGCCCAATCTCACACGGCTTTGAATTTTGACCATGCGTTTCTGTTTTCCTGCGTTTCTATAAAATCCAATCTTTTTAAAACCTATGGTTTACGGTGAGACAATTTTTCATTAATATATATTCATTTATTTTATTTATTTTGATTCATATTCGGGGTACATATTTTTGTCGGGGTTATTTCTTTCGTTTCTGCCATGACCCAGTTTCAGTGAAAATGCTAGTGAATTAGGTATAACTGATTAAAATCGTATTCCCACTCATAGCGATCAGCGTGGTTTAAGGGTTATATCGATGGCCCTAGGAAATGTGAGGTCGTGGGTTTGATCATCGGTGGAAGCTTAATTTGTTTTTCATTCATTTTTTCTTAGCACCCTTAGTTTACGTACTTTTGGTTTAAAACCATTTTGTACATAAAAATAAGTCCTTTGTTTGCATTTTGGCTTTGGTAATGTTATTTAGCTTAGACCGTTTACTCGTGGTTTTGTTGACCGTTTTGCATAGTTCACCATTGTGCATGAATTTGCTTCCATTTAAATGTATATTATACTAACCTGTTCTTAATTTAGGGACACTATAATATAAGTGAAAATTTAATGGGCATTGAGTCGACCTACTCGAATAGATTCATGTCGACTGTAAGTATGGGAGTTTTTATGCCTTGTTAACATCACTTAATGTGATAATTGTTTCTACCTCAGTGTGTTTCAGCAAATGAATGACATTGATCTGTGACGTAATGTATATTACAGGTGTCATACACAGGTAGTATGCATCATGGCTCATTAAAACATTCCCCCGTTTCTGCTATTAATTTATACATTATAGTCATGTTTTCCCAAATATTGCTCCATCTCCGTCTATCCTGCTTAAAGACATGTTACGCAGCCATTTAAACGCTTGCGTAAAACCTTGCTTGTTTCTTTTGATTTAGTTTCTAAGGACTTGTCAAAGGGGTTCATTCGCCGTAGCAATATCCATGGCAACACGTAGGTCAAGATTAGATGCGTAAATCAAATATTTTAAAGAATTGTCTCGTCAAGACGTTTCCAAAGAGTAGTCACAACATAGGGTTTGGTGGAGAAATGACGAGTTTAGTATCTGAGTATGCACCTTTATATGTTGTTCTGTTACTACCTATTAGCATTTCTTTTGTTTTAGTTTGTAAGGGATCGTCAGATGGTTTGACTCGCTTCGGCAATACCGATAACCAATACAACAGGTACAAGACTCGCTACACCAATTGTTCATTTGTCGACGGAAACCTTGAACTCACCGCTCTTGAGAAACCATTCGATCTAAGTTTCTTGGAACACATTGAAGAGGTGGACGGATATGTCGTTGTAGTCGATGTTTATTCAAGCTATTTACATTTACGGAAACTACAAATAATCCGTGGAAACACTCTGTACAAAGATAAGTACAGCCTCTTTGTCGCTTTGAATTACAACTCTCAAAACGAATCAGAAGGCCTTATGGAGCTGCAGTTTACAAGTCTTAAGGAGATTACGACTGGACATGCTTATTTCTACAATAACAACCTTTTGTGTCACGTGAATACCGTACGCTGGGATGATATATATATAACAACGGAACCAAAGAAGACGCCTGTGGCTTTTATATCCAATTCAACACACTACAAGAGACCCTGTAAGTTACTAGAGATAGAAAAACAGTTTTGCGCTTTACAGCAAGTCATAGTACATACGTAGGACTATAGTACATACCCTATAAGTTACTTGCCATAGATAAACAGCCTTTATTTGTGCTATACAGCAAGTCATAGTAAATAGGAATATAGTACAGTGTCTGTATGTTACTAGCCATGGAAAAAACAGTGTGAAATACAGTAAGTCATAATACATAGACATATGGTATAGTGTCAGTTCTACATGTCTATGACGGAATTTCAGAACCCTTTAAGGTTCCACTGTATGTTAGAATCACAAACAATCATTTTTTTAATGTTTGCATTAATGACTTGACATTAGTCTCTTTTATCTATTGCATTAACGAAATACCATAAAATATACCATAAAAGCCGTATAAACCCCTTTTACTTTATTACCATCGAGCTTTTCTCCGACTTAACCAGTCAGCTAATTACGAGGAAGACTTATCAGGGGCACCTATGGGAAAACTGACAATTAGGGCACATATGTGATAAAGCAATAGGCGACTATTTATCCGCATTCCCCTCTCGGTAGCCTCAAACTTTGTAGGCATAATGCCTAGATAAGCTTTCTGATGGGTGATTTATGGGAAACCGGCAATTAAATCAGCTTTTTTAATTGATCAGACGAGAGAAAGGGGGAGGAGCTTAGTGGAAAATATATCACATATTGTAAGCTCTCCATTGGATATAAAATTGATTGAAAGTTATAGATAATAATAAGATTACGGAAAGCAAATGGGGTCTTTCTATTTCTTTTCACGTCTTTGACAGATGCAAATTTAAAAGTGTCTGCTTTTTCAAACAATCATAACTTCTGGTATTTGTGTCCGAATAATACGCGGGTTGCGGCATATTAAAGAGCATTGTCTTAGCCAGGGATCCGTGTCACAGGTTTTTGATAAGTTTCAAAAGAAACGTAGCAGGAAGCAGAAATTTAGGGCTCTTAAAAACTAAAATATTGCATAACTCCCAAACGGAGAGTTTTATCAAAAATCTGTGACACGGTTCCCTGGCCATGCTAATGATTCACATATTGGCCAATAACAATAAGTTTAGTCCAAAAGATAACCTTGTAATCACTGTTTAAAAAAGTCGAACTGGCACATTTAAATAGGTTTCCGTTTTGATAGGATTATCGATGTTTCTGATCAAATAAATTAATATAACTAACCAACTAGGCTCAGAAAAATGGCTCTTAGGTAGTTTTAAATATGAACAGACTCAATAAAACCGAGTCTGAAATTTTCTCTTTTTGCATTTTTACTTTTGCTTTCGAAGGATCACCCATTTTCAGAATATATGTACTTCACAACAGCAGGTGTTAAGTGCTTGTGTGGCGGCCGTAAAAAGTTTCCCCGTACTTCATTCTCAGTTATTAATTCTGGTCCTTCGGGATCATTATTTTTGATGTTATTAGTTTTGAAAATTGAATACTGCTTAAGCCGGTGCTAGGGGGCGTGAGTTGTGTTGCACTTTTAATTACTACTCATGAACAGACTCAATAAAACCGAGTCTGCAATTTTCTCTTTTTGCATTTTTACTTTTGCTTTCGAAGGATCACCCATTTTCAGAATATTTCTTTTATATCTGGGGCTAAACTATCTCGCCACCTTAACCTCTTAACTCCATAAATAGTAATGTAAGATCCGTCTGGTCTAGGTCTACCCTATTTGCAAATGCGTAGAAAGGCATATTAATGGAGTAAATGGTTAAATACAGAAAAAACGTCTTTACAGAATGGATGTGTAAAATTGCAGGTGGCTACTTAACCCTTTCCTCATACAAACCCTTATCACTCCTTTGCAAACAGAGCAGACCAAGAGCAAACAGCTCTTTACTTGTTGGATCAAGCTGATCAGTCTATGCTCTGGTTACTTATACAATTATATACAGTAAAACCTTGCTATAACGACCACTAAATTATGTAATTAGTTGGTATTTTGGGCAGGTGGCTGCTTAAAGGCATTTCGAAAGGAATGTTGACCCATTAACCCCATGCTGTGTATTTTGGGAGCTGACTGTCAAGCATCTGATACACAAACTGATAAGGCGGGCTACCGTCACAGAGGATCAATGTATAATTGCATAACTTTATCTCTTATGGCTATAGACCCTGACTGGGCACTGGATACTGTGTATATAGGGGGTGGGGGTCACTTATATAAGGAGCTTTGAAATTCCTTTAAAGCAAGGAGCGTTCTGTTTTACTTTCACCCTGCTTTATGCACCCACCTGCCTTTAACACATAATAATTGATATAATTAAGAAGTCGTTATAGAGTGGTTTTACTGTATATCTGATTCTACAGGTTTGTTAAAGCTAAAATCAAGACGATTAAAATTTGAGAAAGGTCAATTAAAGGTCATGCATTATTTACTGTTACATCTCTTTGGGGCATGAATGCGTTATGAAATACTAAATTCGCCATTATCCACCAAACCCTATGTTGTGACAACCATTTAAAAATTAGAACTCGTCACTTCGAGAGGTGTCACGACATAGTGTTTGGTGAAGAAATAAATCTATTTGTAGAGAAATAAAGAAGTTATTCTAAAAAACAATGCTTTAGCCCTTTCACCGCCGAGGTCGCATAAATGCACCACGACAAACAGTGCATCCCAGATCAGGGACTTCACTATTTGTCTCAATCTCTTTTTCTATATTTGTGCTTTATTCCTTTGAAATTTGCATTTATTTATCTCATTTCCTTATTTTACTGAATGATTTAACAAACTTGGATTGCAGACGACAATTAGAAATTTAGAAATTAGAAAGGGTTAATTTATGCATCGTTTCTGGAGCTCTAATAAACGTATCCTTGACAATTAGGTTTTTACCTGTGCATATTTTCGTACTCTTATATGTCCTTTGCAAACTATATGTAGTACAGGACAGTGTATTACATATAAACCCTTTACTCTATAAATATTTATGTAAGAAATCATGAATATTAATTAGATTAATAGTTATAATAGCACATACATCTAGGAAATTTTGGCCATGGCAGAAAACTCATATGCAAACAGAGCAGACCCTGATGAGACGGTTGATATAGGATCAGTTTGTAATGGGTCTACTCTTTATTGATAGGCGTAGTAAAGCGTATTTATGGACTAAAGGGTTAAGCCTTTCAAAGTGACATTTAGCAACTTTTTAAGCCATTGTGCCCATTCAGTATAAATGCCTACACATGTTTGAGGTTTGAATGACAAACAGTTCGGACTCTTATCAAAGGGTTCCTCGAGCAAACCCCTCTGATCTGGGTCTACTTTGTTTGTAAGGGACAACACATGTGTGTTCCTGACTGAAAAGATTAATAGAATCAGATCTATGTTACACCACAGGCAAACAGAGCAGACCCTCAACGCTGTCATCATACGGCTGCTATAGGAGCGGTCTGATATAAGTCTACTCTATAATGGAAAGTATTAATACAATTTATATTACAGGTCCATCCTGTCCCAGTGAGTGTTACAACAAGGCAACAAGCAACTATCATTGCTGGGGCAGCGGTCCAAGCATGTGCCAGGAACGTAAGTACAATACCCTTGTCAACATTGACATATCACAGTGGAATAAAGCAATCAGTGTTTAACTGTAGACTGTACTATTAACTCTTTCGGTGCCAATTTCGCGTGTTTGCACCACTGAAAACAGTACAATCCCAGATCAGATGCCGCCTTTCCAAGGCAGCATCTGACCTGGGACTTCACTGTTTTTTTTGTATTATTTTAGCCAAAGCATACATGGTTTTTAAAAACAAATGTTTTACTGATATATCTTTATTATTTAGTTTAGACTTAGATCTATATTTAATATGAAATTATCATTGCAGACGACACTTTTAAATTTGGCGGCAAAAGAGTTAACGATAGAGTCGTCCACTCTATGTGAAAGGCTCAAACTAGATAAGATCAGTAAATTAAACATTTTCAAGAATAAATCCTTTATTTCTCCACCAAACACTATACTGTGACCACTCTTCAGAATCATCTCTTCTTTGCGGGTCTAAAGAGTGGTCACAACTTAGGGCTTGATAGAGAAATGGCGATTTTAGTTTCTGAGTACGCACATTTATCTCGTGCACTGTTGTTAGAGTAAGTCCTCCTCCAAGCAGGATTCCGGCTGTTTTACACTTGGTCAGTAGTGTCAGTAGTGTCTCAGATTTCTGAAGTGTGTTTAGATTGGAAGCAGGGGACCAGACACATTGAAACATTTTCAAGAACAACTTCTTATTTCTCCATCAGACCCCATCATGCATTTGCTCTCAAAGTGACAATTCTAAAGAGTGGTCACGACATAGTTTTGGGAGAGAAAGGAAACTTTTAGTATCTGAGTACGCACCTTGATCTGTTTCTCCGATTGGAAGGTACATTTACCGAAACCAGCAATTCTGGTCACCATAAGAAGCATAAGTGAACGTTTCTTTAACTCTTTACCCCATGGATATTATTGTCTCACATAACTTCCCTTATCTACGGGTTAAGATTCTCTTTTCTCACATACCTTCCCTTATCTCCGAGTTAGAACAACGGGTTAAGATTTCCTTATCTGTAACACAAGTAAGATCACTTTAGAACATATGACGTCATACGTCATATATATGACGTCAAACCATGGAAACCGATGTTTACATGTCATTTAAACGGCGAAAATGCACTTTATTGATATGTGAGAAAAAGAATCTAATGCTCGTTGTCTTTTAAGATCACATGTTCCTAAACTCACCAAGAAAATGTTATTAAGCTCGCCAAGGCTCGCTTAATGACATTTTCTAAGGCTCGTTTAGGAACATGTGATCTTAAAAGACAACTCGCAACAGATCCTCTATATCAGTAACACATGTAAGAACACTGTAGAATATGTATGACGCATACGTCATATATGACGTCAAACTGGGGGGGAACCGATGTTTGCATGTCATTTAAAGGGCAAAATAGATCTAGATCTACACTGTTTGGTTATGTGAGAAAACGAATTTGATGCTCGTTGTCTTTTACGATCACATGTTCCTAAACTCACCCAAGAAAATGTTATTAAGCTCGCCAAAGGCTCATTCTACTCAAATACGCGAAAGGGCCTTCCTTATTCCCTACCTTTTCTATCTGTCTTTTCTTTTATCGATTATCCCTATCAGTTACACTATCCTGTCCCCCACCAGCAGAAGATGTTTAACACTTTCTTGAATATCAGAAAGGAATAGAGTCCGCCATTACTTAACTATAGAGACCACTCAGTATGAAAGGCTTGCTAGAGGATTTAGAATGATACACAGAACAAAATCTACCAGAGGGCTGCCATATAAACGCTCTGATCTGGGTCTAGCCTACACTGTTTGTAAACGACAGTGCATGCGTGACTCGGGTTAACCACTTTGCTCCCACGATCCCATATATGGGACGTGTAGGCAAACAGTGTAGACTCTGATCAGACGCCGCATAATCCGGCGTCTGATCAGAGTGTGCACTGTTTGCTGATAGGAAATTCAATACAAAACAAAATGAAAATTTAGACCAGACATCCCTTAGATAAATAGTAGACTAATCCGATATATAAGCATGGAATAATCCACTTGGAAAAATGGGTTAAAGTCGTTGAAGTGAATCATTTAACCCTTCCCTAACCTAAAAAGGTTAATCATTTTCCTCATATAAACGTTTTTCTCACGCTGGTGCAGAGTAGACTTAGAACAGAAGTTCCTATAGGAACCATCTGATCAGGGTCTATTCTGATTAACCCTTCGCTTGCTATTCACGTCAATATACCTACCTGTAAATAGCGAAGACCCAGATGAGACAGCTCCTGCAGGAGCTGTCTCATCAGGGTCTGCACTTTTTACAAGTTGATTGTGCAACCAGTGCACTCCACAGCAGTGATTGCACAGCGCATTACTTGTACACAGTGAAGATACATGTATATGTAATTATACAACAGGACATGGGTAAAGAAGGAGAAATGTATTTTAAAATTCAGCAAGAGAAGGGTTAATTATGATATAGGTCGGATACTACAGTTTAAGGTAAAAACTAGTTATACAATTTCAGCTAATAAATATACACGGTTCCGTTATTTCTTATACGCATATTGTACAGGGACAATGTTAATTTGATCACAATTCGATAAGGAGCCATGCATGCTTAACCTTCAGCCTGCTATGGGCAGATGAGTGAATACCTTTGTAAACAGTTTGGATCCAGATGAGACGCGAGTAACTCGGCGTCTCATCTGATCCAAATTATTTGACACCCTGATTGCATTTTGGAAGAGAAATTGATTATAGTTTGAATTTTAAAAATGTAGTAGATAAACAATTCTGTAAAAATAATTTGCTCAGCAGGCTAAAGGTTAAATATCGGATAATTACATAAATCTACATTCTTGATTAGTCCTAATCTCGTTGTCCTCGACCTGATGGTCAGATTTGAATTCTCAATATTTTGATTGGTCAGATTTGAACCAAAGGCTCAAATCTGACCAATCAAAAACTTGAGAACGAACTCAGACTCAACTAAATATTTTATAAGCATGGACCCAGGCGGCGTCTGATCTGGGACTGCACTATTTGTCGCGGTGTATTTATGCGACATCGGCGGTAAAAGGGTTAATTCTGCGTCTCATCAGGACACAAACTGTTTGTTTCTGTTGTAATAGTACAAAAATGAGTCATGCAGGAAATACCACATACAGAACAAACACTCGCCCGAACAGCAACACAAGGAAACAGCAAATGTACATGGGTAGAAAAAACAACAAGAGACGCACAAAGACAAAACAAACATTCAATAGGAGGAAGATGGAAGTACCGCCTTGGAACGGTCAGTGACAAAAGTCACCGGGGGTTTAAACCGGTTTATGGGCGCCCAACCTCACCCTTATTCCATCCCCATCCTAAAAGACAAACAGTGTAAATAAACGTATCCCCTCTCCGACTAATCTACAACAACCGCGACAGCAAATACAGTGGTAAAGTGCATGTATAACAAAAAAACATTTAATTGAACATACTGTATCCACCTATCGCTAGTGTACTCAATGATTGAGCTGCAAACAGAGTAACTGTAGAAAAGTAATAAAGGGTACGACAAAAATGAAATAGTACAGATATCCGACGTTCTCCTTCCATTTCTGGATTTAAGAGGTCGCCTTCATAGAGTACTAAACCTTTCTTGTCGGCGTACATGCAAAGAGGCCAGCGTGATAGCCAACTGTAAAAGGGTTCACAACCAAACATGCAGTATGTTGTAATAATACAGGATCATATCCCTTTTTAATGAATTGTTTTATATATTTGATGAACAAAGTGAGAAAATGGGTATGTCCAATAATTCTACGAAGTTTGTAAATCACATCACCATAAAATTCAGGATGTGAAATACCGTGTCGCAAAAGTACCTTGAGATTACATTTGTACTTGCCAATAAGCGAGAGATTTCGATAGTAAAATTTAGAGAAAGTTTTTCTTAGTTTATGGTATCTATATCCTTGTTTAAGCAGTTTTTCAGTTAAAATGAGATTTCGACTGTTAAAATCGTCAATAGATGAACAAGCTCTAGCAAAACGAATAAGTTGAGATATATAAACCCCGTAAGATGGAGCACGGGGAACATCCCCGTCAAGATGAGGAAAATTTACAATATTAAAATCAAAATCATCTCTTTTGTCATATATTTTAGAAGAAATCATTCCATTATTAATTTTAAGGTCTAGGTCAAGAAACGCTGCATAATTGTCGGACGGGTTAGCTTTATTCAATTTGAGTTCTTTAGGATAAATTGTAGGAATCAGAGCATTAAAGAAAGGGTTATCTAAGTTAAAAATATCATCCAAATATCGACAAGTATCATTGAAGGCTTTTATAACATCTTCTTGTGATTGAGGATTCAAACTCAACATGAAATCTCTCTCATAGCAGTACAAAAACAAATCTGCGACAAGTGGTGCACAATTCGTACCCATGGGAATACCAATTACCTGACGGTATATAGCATTCCCATAACGTACAAATATGTTGTCCAAAAGAAAGGTTAGTGCTTCGCAAACTTCTGAGTTTTGGTTGTTTTTAAAGAAGGGGATACATTTGAACACAGGTGCTAGGCGTGTGGCCATTTCACAAATACTGCTTATAAATACCTTCAAATACGTTTAGACATCATAACTTGACATTATAAAAAAAAGAAAAAAAATGAAAAAAAAAATTTTTTTTCGTATAATATGTTACTATATAAAGGTATGTAACTAAATGGTCCAAAGTGGCAGAAAAAATGCACCAACTACATTCCTCGTCTTGTTACGACGTCAATTTCCGCTCGATTTCAATCAAATATGAGTCAATGCACGCAGAAATGTCCAGTCTTTCAAATATACATCATTGATTGCCGATCATAAGCCGAAAAATTACTGTTTTGAGACGATAAACTCCAGCTTAGATTTAGTCGACCGAGTCACTACCGACACATACATGCACATTTTCACCACTGATGACATCGAAAGTCACACTAGATCTCATAATATGGTCCGTTTTCCACTCTCATTCAATAAAACTAACATAACCATTCAACTTACTGTCGATGTCAACCTCAAAGTTACTACCGGTTCTACGAAACTGAAGAGTTTTCGAAACAACCCGCGGCTGTCAACATTCGGTCAGCCATGATTTTCGTGACCCGGAAATGCTTGAAGCGAAGAAGCGACTGGTGCCCGGCAGACCATTTGAATACTATGAAGCAGGTAACAAGTGCCCTGTAAACATGATTACTGGTGCCCGGTTTCTGTATAAAACACCCTGTTAACCCTTTCCCTCCTATAAACACCTTTTCACGCATTTGAAAACAGTATAGACCCAAATCAGATAGCTCGTAGAAGACCAGGATCTACTCCATTTGTGCCATGATATATAGATATAATTCTATACTATTCGTCGAAGCAAACATGCCCTTGAAAATGATAAAAATTAATCTAATAAATATTCATGGTGTTACTTTTTCTTACATGATTATTGAACAGGGAAATGTTAACTGGAAAATAAAATGCAGTCGACGTATACATTTTTCAGTCATGTGCTGGACACTATATATGAAAAATAAATTAACACATATATTAGAAAGCAAACGATTATAAAATAATCAGTATAATTACCAAGTAACTATAGTCATTGTTCCTAATATATATATGAAATGAAGGCTGTCATTAAATTTTAAATAGAGCTAGTTCTCTCTTTTTTTCAGTCTTATTAGAATAGAAAATCTAAATTTTAGGCGAACATAATCAGCAGTTTACAGGGCACTTGTTACCTGCTTTATAGTAGTCAAATGGTCTGCCGGGCACCAGTCGCTTCTTCGCTTCAAGCATTTCCGGGTCACGAAAAATCATGGCTGGCCGAATGTTGACAGCCGCGGGTTGTTTCGAAAACTCTTCAGTTTCGTAGAACCGGTAGTAACTTTGAGGTTGACATCGACAGTAAGTTGAATAGTTATGTTAGTTTTATTGAATGAGAGTGGAAAACGGACCATATTATGAGATCTAGTGTGACTTTCGATGTCATCAGTGGTGAAAATGTGCATGTATGTGTCGGTAGTGACTCGGTCGACTAAATCTAAGCTGGAGTTTATCGTCTCAAAACAGTAATTTTTCGGCTTATGATCGGCAATCAATGGTGTATATTTGAAAGACTGGACATTTCTGCGTGCATTGACTCATATTTGAGTGAAATCGAGCGGAAATTGACGTCGTAACAAGACGCGGAATGTAGTTGGTGCATTTTTTCTGCCACTTTGGACCATTTAGTTACATACCTTTATATAGTAATATATTATACAAAAAAAAAATTTTTTTTTCATTTTTTTTTCTTTTTTTTATAATGTCAAGTTATGATGTCTAAACGTATTTGAAGGTATTTATAAGCAGTATTTGTGAAATGGCCACACGCCTAGCACCTGTGCATTTGAACACATGCAATTTGTAACCGAGAACAAACTTTCCAGACGAAACCTTTTTGGAATGAACTTCTTAACAATAATTGAAGATCAAGTTTTTTCAGTCTTACGCTAAGAAAGATAATTCTGTTATATATGTATATGTTAGTTAATAGAGTAGTGTCCCTTTGTTGTAATAAAAATCACGGCTCACACATTCATTGTGTCTATTCAATCCGGTTAGATCCCACATAAAAGTATGTGTTATTATAGTAAAATACTACAAACACGTTTCACAGCAGATGTAGGGTTTATGTTATATTGTGAATATCTCAGTGAACTACATCAAGGAGGTGTGCAGTGAGGCGTGTGATGGCCGATGTTTCGGTCCTTTGCCAAACCAGTGCTGTCATGCGGAGTGCGCTGCAGGATGTACAAGTCAGAAGAGAACAGATTGTATGGTTAGACTTGACAATTTTACAACACTTCTTTGTACAATAGTTCTATCTATTTAACCCTTTTTATTTTATGCTTTCCGGTGGTTTATCAGGATATAACAGTGGATTATCACTTGATAAACTCACTGTTTTGAACAGTGAAATTATCAATTTGATAATTTCACTGTTACCGGACTACTTGTTCCCCCCATCGGGATTTTAACTTGCACTAAGCAGTCAGATATTTAGAAAAGCAATAATTTTTTTTATTGGGTCGTTTTGTAATGTTTTGTTATAGTTTTGAAAACAAAATTCGCAGGGAATAAATTTTATAACAAATGAAATAACAGCAGTACAAAATGAAATCCAAACTGGGACTCGAACCCAGACCTTCTGCCAATAAATGACAAGACGTCCTCACATTAGACCATTTGGACGAAATGTACTGCTATTTGCACTCGTAACTTAGTTTAAAATGATGAAATTGTCCACCAATCGATTTTACATTAAGATTTATAAATTAAACCAAACGTCTACTAGTACAGTACCTGTATCGAATCTACTCTATCAGCCTTCAAGTAGCCTACAGAAAATTCAAGCCGCTTATTCGATGCCATCATCAACTGACACTAGGCGGAACAAGCCAACCGTGATTATCTATAGGATTCAATGGCGGATTTCAATCAGCGTCTGGGTCTTCACTGGCTGTCATTTCCGTGTTCATGTCACCAGTTACTAGAGCTATAACAAGTTATCAACCCCGTTTCAGAAACGCAAACTCTTTCTCATGAATCTAAAATTCTCCGGCGTGCAGACTGTTCAAAAGAATTGTTCAATTCCATTGTTTTCCGACAGTGACAGTGAATATTCAACACGTGGCATTATCCATTCGTATTTCCTGATACTGTTGGCTCAGTTAAAGCCCACAACCTACATGTTTTCTGTTATAAATAAAGTCTCAGTTTCGTTCTTTGTTGGTTTCCCACCGCGTTTGTTTTGGACAAGATGGCGGATGTCTGACTTATGACGCGCATATATGACTTATGACGTCAAAATGACGCGCAGTAATACCAACAAAGTTTTCTTTTAGTTTTGTTGTCAGATATACAAAATGATGTCAAACGATATAAACCCTTTGTGTTAATCATTTTGAACTTATAAAATATATTTGTATGGACATTTTACAATTCCTAAGACAATTATATTGAACTATATCTTCTGTCGTGAAGCGACATGTGAACTGCAGTCTATCACTGGGGCTCCCCACGGGGAGCGAATCGTACTTTTGATTTCGTTAGGACATAAATCCGTTTAAAAAAGGATTATAAAGTTGAATAAAAGCATGAAATAAATAGAATATCTGATATTTTCGGTGGAAGATCGAAATTTATTTAATCTCGTGAACACCAGGCTTCGCCACTCGTGAAAATATACTGTCTGGTGTCCACTCGATGAAATAAATTTCAATCTTCCACCGAAAATAACAAATATCCTCTATATACCATGAAAATTCATGTAAGAAACTATGACATCATGAATATTGATTATATTATTTTTCATAAAGCACAGTTCGGCTTATACAGAAACTGTATTTTTTTTTTATATCATACCATAAGCAAACAGAGCAGACCTTGATCAGACGGTCCCTGTAGGGGCCATCTGATCTGGGATTTCTCTGTTTGCAAAGGCGTAGAAAGGCGTTCTTATGGAGTAATGGGTTAAGAAAAGTATTTACTGTGGGAGCTCTCTACGGGTCATGGCCGGGCACCGTTCAATGTTATTAATTTATCATATGTGTAACTGTACAGACCTGACATCTGCTTGGCTCATGCTGTGTCTCCTTTATTTTGTTTTTATTTGTATTTCCATTGTATTCTTCAGGCTTGCAGGAATTTCAAAAATGACAAAGAGTGTGTACCGTTCTGCCCCCGAATGCAGAAATACGACAAAAACAAGATGAAATTTGTAGACAATCCAGCTGGAAGATATACCTTTAAATCTCTTTGTGTGAAACAGTGTCCTGGTAGGTTTAGCTTGAAATACTCACGCCAATCCTCAGTCGTTGTATGTGTTTATACCTTCCCCTCCATTGATTATTTTAGACTCAACCTCTCCAAATAGTTCTACTGAAAAGGAGCATTTACTAGAAGAGATGAAACTTTAAGAATTGTGTTGCTTTAAACCATTGTGATAATTAGACCTTCTGCTTCTATGGAGTAAATGCTTTGTTTATTACGGTGGTTTTAGAAAGTGACTTTTACAGAGGTATACAAAAGAGTCAGTATAAGGGAATGCTTTAATGTTTTTCCCTTTACGTATTTTCAAGCCTGTGCAAACAGAGTAGAAAAAGGTCAGACGGTTCCTGTAGGAAATTTCATGATATCATTATTTCTAACGTGAATGTTCCTTAAGCAGGCCAGTATTGCGGCAGTTCCACATGACGTGGTTTAGGTTGTGTTGTTCAGCCACGGTCAATGTCAGCTTCACTCCATGGAGCATTTACTTTAGTTTCTGTTATGCAAATGAAAATAGCTGAAATATTCTTCATTTCATACTTATGTCCAATCCTTCAATATAAGGTCCCCATTTAACTGTTTTATTTAACGCAGTTTTTATCCGATAAACACGAGCTTAACATCGACGAGCTATCAAATGTAGGTGAATTCCCTCAATTATTTAAATGCAGTAGAACTTGTCCCAAGTGATCATTTATTTATTAAACATAAGAGTCTTAAACAAGCAGATGGTTGCTTAAGGCCGAGCATAAGCAATGCCGATCTCCTATATAAAGCTTTATACATTACTTTTGATCTGTTCCTCTCTTATACAGACTCATAATTATACTTTTTATGTCCGCTTAAGAAAAATTCTATTGTATATATCTGAAAAGTTGTAAGATGGTAGGATCAATATATGTGCAGTTTTCGGATACTATCTTCCCTCCTAGACTATTTTGACCTAACCTCTTTGAAGTATTCTTCGGAAAAAGAGCAATAACTATAGAAAAGAGAATTTTAGGATTGTGCACTTTTAAAACCATTGTTATAATAGAGCATTAACTCATATAGAGAAAATGCTCTATTTATCACAATGGTTTCAAAATGTGCTTTTAACAGAGATACCAAAATGCGTCAATAGAAGGGAATGTGTTAACCCTTTTACACTATGAATACACATGTTAGAAATAGTGACGTCATTAACATTAATTAGATAGAAATTTATATTGGCCATGAACACATAGTATTTTGGCATTGATAGAAGCTGTAGAATCATATATATTATATCATAAGCAAACATAGCAGACCCTGATAAGACGGCTCTTTCAGGAGCAGTCTAATTTTGGTCTACTGTTTGCAAAGATGTAGATATTAGTATTTGTGAAGTAAAGGGTTAAAGTAATACAGTAGTATCAAAAGACGAAAATACAATATTTAACAATACAGAAATGTGCAATTTGTTTAAATAAATCAAATGTATACATTTCCGGTTGACTTGGACAGACTATTTGTTGAGGGACAATGATGTTTGTGTTCTCAAGTGTCCAGAAGGAAAGGTGGCGCTGAAAGAAACCAATGAATGTATAAAGTGTGAGGGAACGTGTCCAAAAAGTAAGTACATCGGTATCAAAGTTATAACGAAGTATGATAATTGCACATCACTATGTTTAGTAGACATTTACAATAGGAGTTGTGTTTAGTTTACAATAGGGGATTCTTAACATTAATAGCACATTGTGTTAGGTTGAAATTTACAATAGTGGACCCCTACATAATAGTAGCACATCGTGTTAGGTTGACATTTACAATAAGGGGCTGTGCTTAGTTTACAACAGCGGACCTTTACATAATAGCAGCACATCGTGTAAGGGTGACATTTACAATAGGGAACTCTAAACACTACAATCACAGCGTGCTCACATTTACATAGGGGGTTGTGTTTAGTTTACAATAGTGGACTTCTGAACCAAAGTTGCAACTTGTGTTTAGTTGACAATTACTATAGTGGACCTTTACATAGTAGTAGCACATAATGTTAAGTTGAAATTTACAATAGCGGACGTCTACATATAGTAGCACGTCGTTTTAAGTTTACGTTTACAATAGGAAACCTCTAACAAATATAGCATAATGTGTAAGGTTGACATTTACAATAGGGGCTGTCTTTAGTTTACAACAGTAGGTTTCTGAACCATAGTAGCAAATCATGTATAGTTGACAATTACAATGGGGGATCTCTCCGTAATAGTACCGCACCTTGTTTGTTAACATTTACAATAGGGGATCTCTAAACAATAGTACCGCATCGTGCTAGGTTGCCATTTACAATAGGGGTCTCTAAACAATAGTACCGCATCGTGCTAGGTTGACATTTACAATAGGGGTCTCTAAACAATAGTACCGCATCGTGCTAGGTTGACACTTACAAAAGGTGACCTCTAAACAATAGTACCGCATCTTGTTGACATTTACAACAGGGGGTCTCTAAACAATATTACTGTATCTTGCTAGGTTGACCTTTACAATAGGGTGTCTATAAACAATAGTACCGCATCGTGCTAGGTTGACATTTACAATAGGGTGTCTCTAAACAATAGTACCGCATCGTGTTAGGTTGACATTTACAATAGGGGGTCTCTAAACATTAGTACCGCATCGTGTTGACATTTACAATAGGAGATCTCTAAACAATAGTACCGCATCGTGGTAGGTTGACATTTACAATAGGGGATCCCTGAACAATAGTACCGCATCGTGTTAGGTTGACATATACAAAAGGGTAGGGGATCTCTAAACAATAGTACCGCAACGTGTTGACATATACAATAGGGGATATCTAAACAATAGTACCGCATCGTGTTGACATTTACAACAGGGGATCTCTAAACAATAGTACCGCACCGTGTTGACATTTACAATAGGGGATATCTAAACAATAGTACCGCATCGTGTTGACATTTACAACAGGGAACCTCTAAACAATAGTACCACATCGTGCTATGTTGACAATTACAACAGGGGATCTCTAAACAATAGTACCGCATTGTGCTAGTTTAACATTTGCAAAAGGGGATCTCTAAACAATAGTATCGCAACGTGTTAGGTTGACATATACAATAGGGGGGATCTCTAAACAATAGTACCGCATCGTGTTGGCATTTACAATAGAGCTCTCTAAACAAAAGTACCGCATTGTGTTGACATTTACAATAGGGGATCTCTAAACAACAGTTCCACATCGTGCTAGGGTGCCATTTACAATAGGGAATCTCTAAACAATAGTACCGCATCGTGTTGACATGTACAATAGAGGCTGTATTTTGCTTAAAAAATATTTTTATTGGTCACATAAGATGAGTTATTTTTGCAATTGTATTTCAGAGTGTTTGGGTATAGATGATCAAGACTTCCTCAGTTCACACAACATAAAACGTTATAAAGGTTGCACAGTGGTAGAAGGCAATATTAAAATCGTTAAGGTTTCTTTCAACGGGTAAGAACATTGTCTTTCTCAAATGTGTGACATACCCATTATACAACTGTCGCCTGCAAGATGGTCCATCTGCAATTTGTATCGTCTGCTCATATTCAATTCATATTTATATATTAATAAAAGTTGTTATTTGCAGAAATAATGCTATCGGAGTACCAAGCAGATTTATCAAGATCAAAGCTGATTGCATAGGTCATTAGGTCATGAAGTTACTACAGACCTATGAGAACCATTGAAACACCTCCGGTTACACTTCATTTCAAAGAGACGCAATTTAACGCATCTACAAATAGAATTTGATTACTAGTTTTGGTGCCAGTATGTCTTATATGATATGAATATTTACTAGGGAATCGGTTAACTGTGTACAAGTAACGACATAAACCCTTTCCTCGCTATTCACGATCTGACTCGCATTTGCAATCAGCCGGGATCCAGACGAGCCGTCTAGTAATATGGTACCGTATTGGGCTCCATAGCAGTGACATTCCCGGTCTATAGGTTCCCAAAAGCTGAATCAAATCGGAAGTAATCAAAGCTGTAACGCATGCACACTTTAGCAGACATTACTATTTCAAAAGGCCTCCATGGCCGAGTGGTTTTGTCCTCGACTGACAATCGCTTTGCCCCTCTCCGCTGTGGTACGATTCCCGAATTGGTAATTTGGAGTTTTCATGTGAGGAAGCTTTCAGGCTGACTTGTGGTAAGTCGGTGGTTCTATCTGTGCACGGAACAATGCGATATTTTCCTTACACGGAGAAGCCTCGGAGCTGAACGTAATATTAAAATACTACTATAAATGATGTCTGCAGCAGATGTTAGGTCTTTGCCTTTGATTTCATGTATAAAATCTCTGTTAATCAGTTTATGTCAAATCTGATTTTAGGTAATACTCGTTTTAAGAAGATTTTGTAACATGGCTTGATTGGCCCAGTTTTATGTGCTTTTTAAAACAAACACACAAACACCCAAGTACTCGTAATTACAAGTTTGCCTGGTTTGTTACAGTAACAAAGGCTATATACTTTTTAAGTTATGTATAGAAATGTTGATTTATGTATTGTCACGTGGTGTCAACCCATTCCCTCCTATGCTATACAGTTAAACCTCTCTATAACGACCACTAGTCATTTTTGAAAGCATCGTGATGAATTGAATATGTGTTCCATATGGTCAAATGCTCTGTTTATCGGCAATGTTTTCTAAAGTTCACAATTTATAAAATTTTCCCGTTCTCTAGTAAATGCTCCATTTCGGTAGGTTTATTTAAAGTCTAAATACAGTAAAACCCTATAACGACCACTAAATTACATCAAGTATCTTGTGTTAAAGGCAGGTGGCTGCTTAAAGCAAGATGAAAGTAAAACAGAACGCTCCTATATTTAGTGGTCGTCATAGGGAGGTTTAACTGTATAGCACAGGAGGGAATGGGTTGACACCACGTGAAACCCCGATGCAAATCAAACACACATGATATTTTCACAGCATGGTGAGCATTAAGTTTTAATATTCGAGTTTTACATCTTGTTTTCGCGACTGCTGAAAAGTACCTGTATTCATATGTAAGATATCAGATTTATGAAAAAGTAGTAAAGTCAATCAGGCAAAGCCACATATAAGCACATCCACCACCAAAACATCGATAGATAGCATGTCACACACGCAACTACACACCCAAACACACGCACACACGCACACACACACACGCACGCACGCACGCACGCACGCACGCACGCACGCACGCACGCACGCACGCACGCACGCACGCACGCACGCACGCACGCACGCACGCACGCACGCACGCACGCACGCACGCACGCACGCACGCACGCACGCACGCACGCACGCACGCACGCACGCACGCACGCACGCACGCACGCACGCACGCACGCACGACGCACGCACGCACGCACGCACGCACGCACGCACGCACGCACGCACGCACGCACGCACGCACGCACGCACGCACGCACGCACGCACGCACGCACGCACGCACGCACGCACGCACGCACGCACGCACGCACGCACGCACGCACGCACGCACGCACGCACGCACGCACGCACGCACGCACGCACGCACGCACGCACGCACGCACGCACGCACGCACGCACGCACGCACGCACACACACACACACACACACACACACACACACACACACACACACACACACACACACACACACACACACACACACACACACACACACACACACACACACACACACACACACACACACACACACACACACACACACACACACACACACACACACACACACACACACGATGAACACAGAAAACCTTAACAAACACACACGTATTAGAGACACACATTTCAAACATGAACACACACATAAAACTAACAAAAGTTAGGGTGACAAAGAGAGTACCGCCTTGGAATAGTCATATTCTTGACGTCATTATTTCTTACATAAGGTAAAGCGTTAACTGCCTTGATGCACATACAGGTCCACGGGTCTGCACAGTTTATTTATGAATTCCTGAAGTTTCTGCATTGGTTAAAATCCCATTACACAAATCAACTTCAGTAAAACCTTTCTAAACCGGACGTTAAATTTAGTATAAATATCGGTCTTGGGAGACAGATGGCAGCTTAATGCAGGGTGAAAGTCATGCAGAAAGCTCCTCTAGGAGCTTTCTGTATGACTTTCACGCTGCATTTAGCAGTCACATGCCTTAAAGTATCTAAATTCTTCTCTTCCAGAATTCCGGTTTAGAAGGGCTTTACTGTACAGTAAAACCTCTCTATATCGACCACTAAACCACATCAAATAGTTTGTGTTAAAGGCAGGTTGCTGCTTTAAGAAAGGTGAAAGTAAAACAGAAGGCTCCTATAGGAGCGTTCCGTTTTACTTTCACCTTGCTTTAAGCAACCACCTGCCTTTAATACCAACTAATTAACACAGTTTAGTGTCCGTTATAGAGAGAGAGGTTTTACTGTGATTATATTCATACAGCCATTATATTTTGACATAGATGTATATGTTCATTACGTAAGAGCTGATACATTTAGTTTGACAAAGTAACATAGAGAGCATGTGTTTGTGGTTTATTGTTCATATTTATTTTACATATAGGGGTCGTTACTGACATTTCGTGTCTAGTATATGTAAATATGCAATTTTGCTTTGCAGTAGGTCCCAACGCAACTGTCTACGAATTTCGGTTGTCTTTTGTCTATAACCCTTTACCTGAATTCATGCATTTGCATATTGGGTATACCCAAATCAGTGAGTCTCTATAGGATGCGTCTGATCTGGTTCTGCTCTGTTTGCTTAAGTTTCTGCAATGGTAACAGACTATGTGTTCATGTACTACACTGTACTATAAACATTCAGCAAATAAATATTTATTATGTCATTATATCTTACACGAATATTTTTAAGTAAATTGATAAACATCCATTAAAAACAGTAATTGGATGGGGTTTCTTGCGATATAATACTTTTCAGCATATAAACAAATATTTTTTGTATATTTAAGTGTTATGTAAACGCGTCATATGTAGGGATGTCCCCTTTAACTCAACATTTAAACAGACAAACTAACTTGGCGTCTTTTTATTTCCTTGTTTGCAGTGATCCTTTTAGGAACATTACTGGCATAAAGCCAGAAGATCTCTGGCTTCTGAAGGACATCAAAGTCATAACCGGTTTTCTCAAGATCCAAGAGACTCCGCCAGAAGTGAAGAACGTGTCCTTCCTCGCCGATCTTGAAGTTATCCATGGTCGAAATTTAATGTAAGTATTCCCTCTTTAACCAATCCACTCCTACTGACGCCTTGTCTACGTTTTCGCAAGCAGGGAAGACCCAGATCAGACGACTACTATAGGATCCGTCTCAACAGTCTGCTCTTTTGGCGCCAAATTTAAAAGTGTCGTCTGCAATAATAATTTTATATTAAATGTAATTCTAAACTAAATAATAAAGGCATAATATTAAAACATTTGTTTTTAAAAACCTGTATGCTTGTGTTGAAATAATACAGAAAACAGTGAAGTCCCAGGTCAGATGCCGCCTTGAAAAGACGACATCTGACCTGGGACTGCACTGTTTTTAATGCTACGTAAAAGGCGTCACCTTTTGAAACCATTTTGATAAATAGAACATACGCCCCATATCAGAAAATGCTTTATTTATCACAATGGTTTCAAAACTACACGATTCTAATACTTTCATCTTCTCTTGTAAATGCTCCTTTTCAGGTGAATTTATTCAAAGAGGTTATGTCTAAAATAACCTATGATGTAATGGGTTAAACTGCTGTAACTCAGGAAATGCATTTTGTACTGGATATCAAACTGTTACTATGAGCAAATAATGTAATTAACCATCTCCTTCGCACAAACGTTTTATCACGCCTTTGCAAACAGTATACACACAAATAATTGGCTCCTGTAGGAACCGTCCGATCAGGGTCTGTCCTGTTTGCTTATGAAATTATGAGAACTGACTCTACATATCGTTTCACCCAAAGACAAAAAACGCATTAAAATACAGAAGAACCCCTCTAATGCGACCACTTAATGAATTAACATGGCTGTATAAGCAGGTGTTTGCTTAATGTAGGAAAAAGGAGTACAGAAAGCTCCACTAGGAGCTTTCTGCATTACTTTTGTCCTGTATTTAGCTACATTAGCGGGGTTTTACTGTATTCCATTATAACAAATCAGCTAATAAACATTTATGAGATCATTGTTTATTTATTATCTCATGAATATTCAACAAGGAAGGGTTAAGAGGAATTATAGTTTCATTTCAACGGAGTACAAACATAGGAAACGTACAAGTAATACAGGAAACACCACATGCAAAACACACAGCCGCCCAAACAGCACCATGACAAGAAAGTACAGCAAATGTACATGTCTATCAAACCACAAAAAGAGACGTACAAAGACAAAATGAACAAACAATAGGGGAGATTGAAGTACCGCCTAGGAACGGTCAGTGACACTTGTTACTGAATGTTTAACCCTTTCCTTTATGTAAGCGCATGTTTACGCATCTGCAAACAGAGTATATCCAGATCAGACGGCTTCTATAGGAGCCGTCCGATCAGGGTATGCTCTGTTTGCTTATTGTGTAATATAGATCTTATTCTACAGCTTCTGCATGAACCATAATGTCATATGTGCATATGCCATTCTAAACAGTAATCTTATTCATGACGTCATTATTTCCTACGTGAATATACGGTCGTTACTAAAACCCGGAATGGAACGGAACGCGGAACGGAACAAAACAAAAATATGGAACAGATTAATTTGGAACGGGGTTAACAGGAAAAGGGTTAAACCGGTTTAAGGGCGCCTAACCTTCCACTTATTCCATTCCCGCCCTAATAGTCAAACAGTATAAATAAACATGTCCACTCTCCGAGTAATCCACAACATCCGCGATGGCAAATACAGTGGTACATTGCATATAAAACAAAAACATATTTAAATGAAACATTTTGAGACTGGATTCGTCTATCGCTAGTGTACTCAGTGATTAAGCTGCAAACAGAGTAACTGCAGAAAAGTAATAAAGGGTACGACAACAACGCCCGCCTTTCGAATCCAGATTTTAGAGGGCGTCTTTATAGAAAACTAAGTAGTTCGTGTCAACGTGCTTAAAAGGAGTGCTGCGTGATTGCCAACTGTAAAAGGGTTGACATCCATGGTAGTATAGGACCATATTCCTTTTAAATGCATTTAATCCTTTCACCGCCAATGTCGCAAAACTGCACCACGTCAAATAGTGCAGTCCTAGGCGACGTCTGATCAGATACTTCACTTCTTGTCTCAAATTCTTTTTCTATATCTGTGCTTTATTCATTTAAAAGTTGCCTTTATTTATCTCATTTCCGTATTTTAGCAAATGCACCATGACGAATAGTGCAGTCACAGATCAGACGCCACCTTTTCAAGGCGGCGTCTGACCAGGGACATCACTTTTAGTCTCAAACTCTATATCTATGTTTTTCCATTGAAAATTGCATTTATATATCTCATTTCTTTATTCTATCGAATGATTAACAAAAATGCACCACAACAAATAGTGCAGTTCCAGGCGGCGTCTGACCAGGAACTTCCCTGTGTCGATATCTGTGCTTTATTTCTTTGCAATTTGCTATTTCTTTGCAATTTGCATTTATTTATCTCATTTTCTTATTTAAGCAAATTATTTAACAAAAGTAGTTTGCAGACGACAATTAGAAATTTGGTGCCGAAATGGTTTATATGTCAAACATTCGTTTGAGTGTATTTTGGGTATATTTTGAGTAACCTCGATTGCGTTTTGGTCTTCATTAAGTACATTGGAAATCCACTGTGCAAAATTCGTATTAACTTTTAGAATGTTTTTCAAATAAGAATGAATTTGGGATAAACGATAAGCTAAAAGGTAAGACCATTCGAGCATATTTTATCAACATATTTCGAGTTTTCTTAACTCTTTACTCCATGAATATTCATATATTAAGAGATAATGTCGTCAAGAATATTTGTTAGATCAGTGTTTATAATGGCACATGAGCACATGCATTTTTTGAGTATGGCAAACCCTGTAAAATCATATCTTTATTATTTCATAAACGAAACTAACAGAACATGATCAGATTGCGCCTTCAGACGTCGTCTGATCAGGGTCTAATTTGTTTTACTTATTAATAGAGTAAAGGGTCAATGTTGTTGAAGCTAATCTCTCACAGACGCCATGACTTGCTTTAAAATGTATAATCCTTCACTCCATAATACATACATATGTTAGTCTACGTTTTTGCAACAGGGTAGACCCAGATCGGACGACTGCTATAGGATCCGTCTCAACAGAGTCTGCTCTGTTTGCTTTTGACTCTTTTGGTGCCAAATTTAAAAATGTCGTCTGCAATAATAATATCATATTAAATATAATTCTAAGCTAAATAATTAAGGCATATTAGTAAAACATTTGTTTTTAAAAACCTGTATGCTTGGGCTGAAATAATACAGAAAACAGTGACGTCCCAGGTCAGATACCGCCTTGAAAATGTGCCGCCTGGGACTGCACTGTTTTCAATGGTGTCAACAGGCGACATTGGCACCGAAAGAGTTAAAATAATATGCGAGTTAGGCCGAAGTTACCGGAATATATGCATGTTAATTAAAGCTCTTATTTTGTTATTTTATTTTGTTATGTATTCATTTGTTTTCATATATTGCTTATAGCTCAGAGTATTAATCAGTTACTCGCCATATGCACTGGGAGACAACTACGTATTATTATCAAAATGTTTTGCTACGATAATTTATATTATAATAGATTTGTTTTCCTACGAAGGAAACTTTGTTTCGTAGGAAAACATTTCCCAATTGATACACTGGCTTCGTAGGGAAACAAATCTATTATAATTCCCATATAAAATGTCGTAGCAAAACATTCAATTTGATAATAATACGTAGTTGGCCCCAGTGATATATGGGTGAAGGAACGTAAAAGAATTGAACATGTAACTGTGTTTGCTCATGTTTTTGTTTTTATTCTTGTTATTGTTGTACATGATATTGACTAACCAATGGGTTTATTCGATATTTTCACTTAGGAATGGAGGCATTGCTTTTACCATTTTGCGCACAAGTATTGAGTCCCTGGGCTTGTCGTCTCTACGGGAAATAAGCAATGGTAACGTGATTGTTTTTTCAAACAGTCAGTTATGTTATATTGACTCCATGAATTTCACTTCCCTGTTTGCCCAACCGGAGATACAACTTACGAAAGAGCTGAAAAATAGAGACCAGAAGACATGTGGTACGTCCTAGTTGTAGCTTGTTGTTGGTCAACACAATATTAGTTTAAATTTATTACAAAAATAACGTCATAATTAAGTGTACCTATATCAGGTGGGTAGTAAACCATTAAACCTTTCGGCCCAAACTTCTAATTGTCGTCTGCAATGCAATGTTTGTTAAGTCATTTGGTAAAAAAGGAAATGAGATAAATAAATGCAAATTTCAAAAGAATAAAGCACATATATAGAAGAAGAGTTTGAGACAAATAGTGAAGTCCCTGATCAGACGCCGCCTTGAATAGGTGGCGTCTGATCTGAGACTGCACTGTTTCTCGTGGTGCATTAATGCGGCATTGGCGGTGAAAGGGTTAATCCTTCTCATGCTGAATATTCAAATGTGCATCCATCTACAATGAGCATTAATTAATCGTATCGTTTTAAAGTTAGATCAATTGTAGTCCCTGATTTGTAATAACAAAAAGTGCAGACCCATGTAAGACAGTTCCTCTAAGTCTCACATCGGTCCAAGGTATTTTCAAATACCGATATATACGCCTATAGCATTAAATGTGTTAATGAAATCCGGGTCAGTGTATTTCTTAACAATATGGATCATCTACGTAAATTCATCTTTACAGCATCAATTGGGTCTTTTTCAAAATGATTTTGTAGAAGTACTTGCATTTCAAATTCATTAACCCTTTCACCGCCGCAGTCGCATAAATGCACAACGAGAAATAGTGCAGTCCCAGATCAGACGCCGCCTTTACAAGGCGGCGTCTGATCAGGGACTTCACTACTTGTCTCAATCTCTATTTATATATATATGCTATATTCCTTTGAAATTTGCATTTATCTCATTTCCTTATTTTACTAATTGATTTAACAAACTTGGATTGCAGACAATTAGAAACTAGGCGCCGAAAGGGTTAACTCTTATAACACGGTATACGCACACACTGTCATGTGCAACCAGTGTAGATCTAGACCAGAGGACTCCTAGAGGAGACACCTCTGTCAGGTTATATACTGTTTATCATTCAAAGTCTGTAGCAAGTTTAAGCGTTTCATACTACGTTGACTCTGATAGGCTTTTCGACTTGAAGGGTTATACTTGTTTCGTGTGTTCATTCATGTGCAGTTCTCCTCCATTATCAAAGCTATTTTACGGACATAAATTTACTTCCTTAGTTTATCATCTGGCAACACAACAAACATATTACCAGATTGTAAATACATGAACCTGTTCGGCGGGGCTACTTTCCGTATATGGCAATACATGTATAGTGAAAGAAACCACTTCTTAGCCATTTTATCTCTGTGAAAACATAACGTCTCTTCAAAATTGATTCTTCTTCGACCTATCAATCTTTTGAGGAACACATGACACACGATGACAAAGTGGCATACATGTAACACGAATTGTTTAGAAACTATCGACCAAATGTCAAACAGCAATCCGTTCAGTGCGGGACACGAGTCGCTAGTGTCTTTTGCGAACTGCGTAGATCCAGATGATAGGGCTCACCTAGGAACACTCTTATCATGGTTTGCACTATTTGTAGTCATGCTACAATAGTCTTCATATAAACGCTTTTTCACGAATTTTCAAACCGAGTAGACCCAAATTAGAAAGATCATGCAAGAGTTGTCTGTACAGGATCTACTCTGTTTGTTTACAGAATTTTATAAAACAAAAACTGATTTAAATGTGATCACCTTGGTGAAAAAAAATGTTTTCCATGTTACATTTAATTTATTCTGTTCATGAATAGTAATGAGATGATATTATTCTGAATAAATGTTAAACGGGCAAAGGGTCAAAATTCCTTAATATCCTTGGTGTGCTTGTCCTGTTACATATAACATGTTGGAAGAGTCAATTTGAACATATTGTGTTGAAAAGGTTAAACTGATTATAGGGATCATCTAAGAGACTTGTGATCTTGGTCTACACTGGTTTCAAATGACATGCAGTTATTTTCCTGTATTCTAATGATTAATCATTACATTATTATTGTAAAACATGGCTGATAGGACAATTCTCGAATTTCCTGTAATTGATGTAAAAATCTTTTAATTACAATATTGGCATTTCATGTCGCCAAGGCTGTCTGTATTCAAATAAAGTCCCCATACTATTATTTTTTGAACTGCTCAATAATTTGGCATATTATTTATTTGAGATCAGTTCCATGTGTTGTTTCTTTTTCCGTTATTTGTTTCAGATAAAAAAGACAGTAAGATAGCTGACAGTAAAGGACAAGAGACGGAGAAAGAAATGGTGCCGGGCAAAAAGGAGACGTTGGGAAAGAAGCATGGCTCATCAAGGTAGATTCTGTAGTTATCCGTAAAATGAATTCTGTAAATACAGTAAAACATATCTTAAGCGATCATCAAAAAGAGGTTTAAGGCCTTGCAAACGGTATGGACCCATACCAAAGAGCTCCTGGTTGAACCCTTTGATCAGATAATGTACTGTTCGACATATCATTTGCTTCAAAAATATATTTTGATATGACGTTTTGTTTACTTAATATTCAGAAAAGGCGGAACCAGTTTTAATTATTCAACAGATTAAGGAATAACAAAGCAACTATTGTATGATATCATGTGTGTATCTACATCCTTGTGCTGAAAAGGTGCATTGCAAATATTTATTACACAACTATTTCACCATTCAGGAACCAGGAATGGCAATGTAGGTAAACTTATTGTAACTTTGTTATACTTAAGATGGGTAATATAGGAAAATGTTACAGTAACTTGGCTATACCCAGAAAGGACAATATAGGAAAAACACGTTGTTTGGTTTTATCACGACGTCCAGCTAATTACATATTTTAACTTGTTAATACCCAGGAAGGGCGATGTATGAATCACTTATTATAACTTGGTAATACACTGGAAGGGTAATATAGGATGACTTCTTGTAACTTAGGTATACCCAGAAGGGGTAATATTGCTGTTACTTATTGTAATTTGGTAATACACTAGAAGGGTAATATGGTAACTTGGTTTATACCTAGGAGGGTTAATATAGGAATTACTTACTGTACCTTGGTGATACACTAGAAGGGTAATATGATAACTTGGTTATACTCAAGAGGGGTAATAAAGGAATGACTATGTTGTGGGTAAGTCCAGCGGGGATACCTTTATTTACAATATTTGTAAAGCTAGGGTGACTTTGAGAGAAGTGTGAGGTTAGGACGTCCGTAAACCGGTTTAAACCCCCAGTGGTGTTTTTTGCTACTGACCGTGCCAAGGCGGTACTCTCTTTGTCACCCTTCCTTTTGTTTGCCTTGCGTCTTTGTGCTTGTGATTTTATTCATGTGTGGAACGTTTGTCTCTTGTTCTTGTGTGTCTTTTGGTGTTTTCTGTGTTCATTTCGTGTATGTGTGTATGCGTTTGGGTGTGTGGTTGTGTGTGTGTGTCATGCGGTCTATCGGTGTTTTGGTGGTGGTTGCGTCTTGTATGTGGCTTTGCCTGCTAGACTTTACTACTTTTCCATTTACTGTAACTTGGTTATTCACAGAAGGGGTAATATAGGAACATATTGTAACTTGGTAATACCCAGGAGGAAGGACGATACATGAATCACTAATTATAACTTGGTAATACACTGGAAGGGTCATATAGGAATAAATTATTACCAAGAAAGGGTAATCTACGAATAATACACTGTTTGAATCGCTTATTGTAGCTTGGTAATACCAATGAATGGTTATGTAGGAACCAATTATAGTATCCTAGAGATATCCAGGAAGGGTAATATAATGGCTAATAGTATTTTGATTATACCCAGGAAGGATAATATTGGAGTCATGTACTTAACTCGAACGAGCTGAAATCATTCCTTTGAAACGTAATGCTCTTACATCATTTTAAGATATTTTATCGTATTTGTTTTTAATCCTTAACTTATGAATATTTGTACAAGAATTCATCACTTCATGATTATTTATTATTTTAATGACTAATGTACAGAGAAAGGTTTGCAGTGGTAGAGACGGTAGAACCAGAGCTAAAGTATTCATATGCAAGAATAACAAACCCCGATTTAACTCTATCCCTCATATATACGTGTTTATACGCATTTATAAACAGAGTAGACCCTGGTCAGACAGCTCCTATAGAAGCCGTCTGATCAGGGGTTGGTCTGTTTGCTAATGGAATTTAATAGATCTGATTCTTTACTTGCTAGAATGGCTACAATGTTCCACCTTCCATTTTTGGGTGTAACTATTTCCCCCGTGAGTATTCAGTAGGTATTGAAAATTGAAATAAACGTAGAACAGAAAAGGGTTAATGGCTCATACAGGAGCCGTCTAAACTGAGTCTACTCTGCAAATGTGTAAAAAGGCGTTATATGAAGTTAAAGGTCAATGAACCGTTTTAACCCATTTGCTCCCACGATCCCATATATGGGATGTAGGCAAACAGTGTATACTCTGATCAAACGCCGCATTATGCGGCATCTGATCAGTCCACACTGTTTGCTGATAGGAAATTCAATATAAAACAAAACAAACATGAAAATTTAGACCAGACATTCCTTAGATAAAAGATAGACTAACCCAATATATAAGCATGGAATAATCCACTGGTAACAAATGGGTTAATTACCCTTGAAAAGTTCTTTCACAGTCGGGGTCATCTTTACTGTTTATAAATAGGTTTAGCTAAACGTAGAAACTGTCAACTTACATTGCAGTGAAAAACGACTGAGCAAGCTTGAGAAGGATGTAAAACGTCTCCGCAGGAAAGTAAAAAGAATCGAAGAAATATTGAACCTGTCTGCAAAGGCCAAAGACTAGGCTTTAGGCGACTACAGAAGAATAGGGACAGAGATCAACACCAGAGCTGACTAATGGCACAGCAATGTGACAAATGTCTTGGATGAATACATTGTACAAATGAATGTAGAGAGGATTGTTGACGAATAAACAATGACAAATAGAAGATTAAACCCGTTCCACTCAGTGGATTCTTCCATGCTTATATATTGGATTAGTCCATTTTTTATCTAACGGATTTCTGGTCTAAATTTTCATTTTTGTTTTGTTTTATATTGAATCAGCAAACAGTGTAGACTCTGGTCAGACGCCGCAACTCTTTGCTTGCAAGACAAGCATGCACTGACGTTGGAAAGGTTACCCCAGTACTCCATAAATATCTTTAAACAGAATAGACCCATACCACGTTATAGATTTTATTTTATAGATTAAGATTCTCTAGTTTCAACGGCAAAAACTTCATGTGTGACTATGCCTTTATGAAACTTTATCTAGTTATTATTCACGGTGGCATTTATTCATGCAGTAAAGGGTTATTTTTTTTCAATTCTATCCATTCTTTATTGCGTAAAACATACATTTGTATGATTAGAGCAAGATTACATAAACATACACATGCAAACACATGAATTTACAGAAGAGCTACGGTAACATGAACGGTAGATTACGATGGGTTAGAGAAATGATTTGAAATATGGTTAATTTACTAATTCTCAATAAACTTCTTCGCTAGTCTGTATTCAAAGGTCGGATAATTGTTAATGAAACATAGGAAGTACCAGACATTTTGATCAGCATTATTTCACGTTAGTGAATTTAATAAACTATGAGATTATGTAAGTTTATCAATGCATGAATGAATGTAACCAATCAAAACAGCCCGTCTTGCACGTTTATCCCGATCTGGTGTGGAAAGTCACGTGTTACCCATTGATCAGCATTAGTGCGTGAGTACTCAAATAAAGTAAGTCATGTAGGAATTCCCACGGATTACTGTGATTAGGATGATAACGTTTGCTGCTGCTGTTTTGAGTGGATTACACTATCCATTAAGTAAGTACACTTAACATGCATGATAAAAAAACAGTTTTACACTAAAGGGCCAGAATTTAAGACTCCAAACAGTTTGGTTCTGGATAAACAATGGTACCGAACTATCTCTGCACACACTGTTTTGAGATAGTGGTTTTCTATTACACTAAGATCACAGCCTCCATAAAGTTGCGTAATACATGTATATATATTTTGATAAATTTATTATTTTTAGTTTAGAGGTTTCTTTTAATAGATTGGCAAATTTCTGTAATGTCGGCCATGTATAGTAATACCTTTTTATATATTTAGATTTTTTTCCCGAATGTTTTGTACACGTCATCAGGAAGTGGAATTCATTTTCCACTAGATTTGAATTGCAGTTGTTGCACGTTCTCTCTTCTCTAAGTACATTAACATATCTTCCTTTCTCTATAGCAAGATCATGAGATGACGTCCTGAATCACAAAATCGAGATACATTTCAAAATCAAAGGAGTGTTTAAATAGTGCATAAGTGTCAAGGCGTCTTGAATTATTAATTTCAGTATACCAAGTATGTTTCGTTGTTTCACCAATTTATAGTTTATAGGCATGTCAAACTGATTCTGCCAAATAAACAAGAGTACCGCATACGGTACATAATACGCCCACTTGCAAACTTTCTCTGATTCAACATGCCTTATAAATGTTGACATTTTCTAATCTGTGCTTCAGATCTTGATTTCCATATTAAGGTGATACTATTTTTTTAATAAATGAAGTGAATATCTTATTAAATAAAAAAGTTACAGCTAATCCTCATTTTTGCAGATTTTTGTAAATTGCAACGGCCATTACTCTGTAAAGACAAACTGAATGAACCTCAAAATAAAGTCAGCTTCAAATTTTGTTGCTTAAAACATTTGTGTTAAGTTTCATTTATATCATTTTAATAGTTTTCCCAGAAAACAATAGACAAACTTAAAGTTGACCGACTAAAAAAGCAACGAACACACGAAGTTCAAGGACCATAACTTTAGAATAGAATGACATATCAAAACCCCCGCAATATATGTGAAAATTCACACTAAGGTTTAACCATATAAAAAAATTGAAGTAAATATCATTTCAAATGAAAAAGTTATGGACATCCTCATAATCGACTTAGCTTCAGGTCTTGATGCATTAAACATGTGTATGAAATTTCATTAATATCTGTCAAACAGTTTTGCCAGAAAACAGCAGACAAACTATTTGCGTATATTTGCATTTTTTAAGTAAAACGGCAATAACTCCGAAACGAAAAATCAAATAAACCTCAAAATCGACTCAGCATCAGATCTTGATGCATTTAACATTTTTGTGAAGTTGTGAACTATTTGCATTATTTTTAAGGACAAGGGCCATAACTCTGAAACGAAAAATCAAATGATCCTCAGAATCAATTCAGTTTCAGATATTGATGCATTAAACATTTGTGTGAAGTTTCATCAATATCTCTCAAATAGTTTTCCCAGAAAACAGCGGACAAACTATTTGCATATTTTTTAAGGACAAAGGCCATAACTCTGAAATGAAAAATCAAATGATCCTCAGAATCAACTCAGCTTCAGATATTGATGCATTAAATATTTGTGTGAAGTTTCATTAATATCTGTCAAACAGTTTTCCCAGAAAACAGCAGACAAACTATTTGCCTGTAATTGCATTATTTTTTAAGTAAAAGGGCCATAACTCCGAAACGACAAATCAAATGAACCTCATAATCGACTTAGTTTCAGGTCTTGATGCATTAAACATGTGTATGAAGTTTCATTAATATATGTCAAACAGTTTTGCCAGAAAACAGCAGACAAACTATTTGCGTATATTTGCTTTTTTTAAGTAAAACGGCAATAACTCCGAAACGAAAAATCAAATAAACCTCAAAATCGACTCAGCATCAGATCTTGATGCATTTAACATTTTTGTGAAGTTTCTTTAATATTTCTCAAATAGCTTTCCCAGAAAACAGCGGACAAACTATTTGCATTATTTTTTAAGGACAAGGGCCATAACTCTGAAACGAAAAATCAAATGATCCTCAGAATCAATTCAGTTTCAGATATTGATGTATTAAACATTTGTGTGAAGTTTCATCAATATCTCTCAAATAGTTTTCCCAGAAAACAGCGGACAAACTATTTGCATATTTTTTAAGGACAAGGGCCATAACTCTGAAATGAAAAATCAAATGATCCTCAGAATCAACTCAGCTTCAGATCTTGATGCATTAAATATTTGTGTGAAGTTTCATTAATATCTGTCAAACAGTTTTCCAAGAAAAGAGCAGACAAACTATTTGCATGTAATTGCATTATTTTTTAAGTAAAAGGGCCATAACTCCGAAACGACAAATCAAATGAACCTCAGGATCGACTCAGCTTCAGATCTTGATGCATTAAACATTTGTGTGAAGTTTCATTAATATCTCTCAAATAGTTTTCCCAGAAAACAGCGGACAAACTATTTGCATATTTTTTAAGGACAAGGGCCATTACTCTGAAATGAAAAATCAAATGAACCTCAGAATCAACTCAGCTTCAGATCTTGATGCATTTAACATTTTTGATACGTTTCATTAATATCTGTCAAATAATTTTCCCAGAAAACAGCGGACAAACTATTTGCATGTATATGCTTTATTTTTTAAGTAAAAGGGCCATAACTCCGAAACGACAAATCAAATGAACCTCAGAATCGACTCAGCTTCAGATCTTGATGCATTAAACATTTATGTGAAGTTTCATTAATATCTCTTATATAGTTTTCCCAGAAAACAGCGGACAAACTATTTGCATATTTTTTAAGGACAAGGGCCATAACTCTGAAATGAAAAATCAAATGAACCTCAGAATCAACTCAGCTTCAGATCTTGATGCATTAAACATTTGTGTGCAGTTTCATTAATATCTGTCTAATAATTTTCCCCAAAAACAGCGGACAAAACAAAATGTTGACGGACGAACGAACGAACGAACGTACGAACGAACGAACGAACGGACGGACGGACAGGGCCACGACAATATACGACCACCTTTATTAGGTGGGCGTATAAAAACAGACAACATTCTTCTAGAATGCACTTTATGTGGAAGACCCAATTTGCCTTTTTATAATTCGACCCGTTATCTTTTTAAGCATATTAAGAGTTTTAAACAGTAGAGAATTATTTCTACTCGTTATAATTTCTATGCAATATTAAATCATCACCAGCTTTCTATATATATATACATAGGCATTCTGCCTAATTCACCATACAGTGCATATATCTTGGCTAAAGCTTCTTTGCCGCGGAGGTGATCAACCTGTTCAAGCATGGGTAGTCGTTGAGTTGTCGAAATCAGCGATTAACCAACACTGAATTTTCAAAGTGGTATAATCGATCAATATTTAACTATTTCTTCCATGGGCATATATGAATGAACTATTAACGACATCGTGGCTATCACTCTAGTAGCAAATGAACACGGGATGTTTTGGACATAGCATACACTGTAGAATGGTATTTAGTATTTTTACCCCACCTCTGATAATTATTTGGTGAAATCCATGTTTATGATTGATTGCATTCTGTCAAATGATCGAATGGTAAAACTTATACACGGTCACTAGAAAATCAATATACAGTCAGTAGAAATTCAATACACGGTCAGTAACTAGGTTACTTAGTTTAGTTTAAACATATTTTATTTCCGTTCTATACATATATTGGAAATGGGGTTGGGTCACAAGTTCTGACAACGTTTGTTTCGACCCCCTACAAATTTGTTTACAATCAAAATACAATGGCGATTTTTACATGACATACAGCTAGTAAGTATATTACAAAAACAATGTGAAAAATAAACTGAGAAAGAATGTGTAGGAGAATGACAGACAAAAGGATAAAGAGGAGAATAGGGGAGTGTAAGAGAAAGAGAAAGTGTATGTTAGAGAGAAAGACAGAGTATAAACTAGAACTGTAAGCCAAAGGCTAACGAATACCCCCACCTGTCTGCTTGTCAGAACACCTATCATCAATCTGAACATATGTACATACAGAAACATTAAGATATTTAAAAACAATACATGCCCCAACCCAATTTATGTAATAAAAATGAAGAATAATTCAGAGAATATAATATAAGACCCTTTCATGAGGTTTTTGTCAAATCCAAAGTTCTGAAGCTAGGTACCTTTTCAGAAAAACATTAAGTTCAAGGACCATAACTCTGACAAAAAAATTATTCAACCAGACCGATATTTGAACTTAAGCTGTAGCTCATCTAGATTTATTTTTATGTCAAATATGAAGTTAATATCTGCAACCACTTCCAAAGAAAGACCGGAAAATTGAAAATTTGACCAAAACAAAAAAGTTCAAGGCCCATAACTCTGGCAAAAAATATTCAAACAGACTGAGAGATTGGGAATTAAGCTGTAAATCATCTAGAGTAAGCTTTATGCCAAATATAAAGTTAATATCTGCAATCAAGTGAGTTCAATAAAAAGTCCAGAAAACCGGAAAACATTGGTAGGGGACTAAAAAGGGGAGATAACTCCTGAAGTAGTTGTCCGATCCTAACAGAAATATGCGATGCACAGGTTTATATGGTCATATGGCTATATATGAACTTTCAACAAAATTGAAGCAAAACTGTAGAAGAAGAAGGCCGGACAAAATTGTGTCCACGGACGGACAGACGGACGGACAGACGGACGGACGGACAGACGGACAACCTGATTCCAGTATACCCCCCAAACTTCGTTGTGGGGGGTATAACAACTATCCTTGAATCAAGCAAATGATCAGACGACTAAAGCATTTGATGTTGAATATACAAATAAAGAAAGACACATTCCTTGTAAATACTCAAATTAAAATATCCCCGTTTGTTTCATGTAAGCATGCACGGCAGAAAAAGAGTGTTTTATTGTCATCATCACTCAATTCTAAGTTACCGAACAACAAACTATCCATGTTTAGAGGGTGGTATTTTCGCGTGGCATTAAAAAGGGTTGAAAGACAATCCCATCCACAATCACGATAAAGACTTCAAGGGATACAGATCTGGTGAGTCCAGTTACAATACGAGCGGCTTCATTTTGCAAATTTACCAAAGACTCTGAGCAATGTATAGAACAGCCATCCCAAACTATTGAAACATACTCAAGTATTGCTGAACATAAGATATATATATTTGATTCAAAAAATGTTTATTCAAAGTAAATTTAAGTTTCTTCATTATTCCAATTGCTTTTGATGCTGATTGTAATATATTGTCAATATGTTTATTCCATTGACCATTTGGACTCAAAGTTACTCCTCAGTGCTTATATGATTCAACAAATCTAATGTTAGAATCCTCAAAAGTAAGAATCGTTCATTTCAGGGTCTACTAAGTATGAAAAGCCTAGTATTGTCAAAACACTTTGGGAGACACAGTGCAGATTCTTACCGGAGGTTACACTGTTTACAGAGGCCGTACATACGTATCCTGCAATCAAACTGTTAATCAAGATGAATAGGTTGAACCACAACAGAATGTAACAACAGAATGGCATATCGTTAACCTTTCCTTCATATAAACATATTTGCAAACAGAGTAGACTAAGATCGAACGGCTCCTATAGGAGGTCTGATCAGGATCTGCTCTGTTTGCTAGTGTAAATATTACACCAATTGGACTTGCTCAGAAGTTTGCGAAGCACTAACCTTTCTTTTGGATAACATATTTGTACGTTATGGGAATGCTATATATCGTCAGGTAATTGGTATTCCTATGGGTACGAATTGTGCACCACTTGTCGCAGATTTGTTTTTGTACTGCTATGAGAGAGATTTCATGTTGCGTTTGAATCCTCAATCACAAGAAGATGTTATAAAAGCCCTCAATGAAACCTGTCGATATTTGGATGATATTTTTAACTTAGATAACCCTTTCTTCGATGATCTGATTCCTACAATTTATCCTAAAGAACTCAAATTGAATAAAGCTAACCCGTCCGACAATTATGCAGCGTTTCTTGATCTAGACCTAAAAATTAATAATGGAATGATTTCTTCTAAGATATATGACAAAAGAGATGATTTTGATTTTAATATTGTAAATTTTCCTCATCTTGACGGGGATGTTCCCCGTGCTCCATCTTACGGGGTTTATATATCTCAACTTATTCGTTTTACTAGAGCTTGTTCATCTATTGACGATTTTAACTGTCGAAATCTCATTTTAACTGAAAAACTGCTTAAGCAAGGATATAGATACCATAAACTAAGAAAAACTTTCTCTAAATTTTACTATCGAAATCTCTCGTTTATTGGCAAGTACAAATGTAATTTCAAGGTGCTTCTGCGACAAGGTATTTCACATCCTGAATTTTATGGTGATGTGATTTACAAACTTCGTAAAATTATTGGACATACCCATTTTCTCACTTTGTTCATCAAAAGTATAAAACAATTCATTAAAAAGGGATATGATCTTGTAGTACTACAACATACTGCATGTTTGGTTGTGAACCCTTTTACAGTTGGCAATCACGCTGGCCTCTTTGCATGTACGCCGACAAGAAAGGTTTAGTACTCTATGAAGGCGACCTCTTAAATCCAGAAATGGAAGGAGAACGTCGGATATCTGTACTATTTCATTTTTGTCGTACCCTTTATTACTTTTCTACAGTTACTCTGTTTGCAGCTCAATCATTGAGTACACTAGCGATAGGTGGATACAGTATGTTCACTTAAATGTTTTTTCGTTATACATGCACTTTACCACTGTATTTGCTGTCGCGGTTGTTGTAGATTAGTCGGAGAGGGGATACGTTTATTTACACTGTTTGTCTTTTAGGATGGGGATGGAATAAGTGTGAGGTTGGGCGCCCATAAACCGGTTTAACCCCCCAGTGACTTTTGTCACTGACCGTGCCAAGGCAGTACTTCCATCTTCCTCCTATTGTATGTTTGTTTTGTCTTTGTGCGTCTCTTGTTGTTTTTTCTACTTATGTAAATTTGCTGTTTCTTTGTGTTGCTGTTCGGGCGAGTGTTTGTTCTGTATGTGGTGTTTCCTGCACGACTCATTTTTGTACTTTAATTCGATAGACATGTTTCTTTACTTTCTAAAATGTGTACAATACCTTTCATATTTCATTATAACCATTTTGTTCATGAGTATTCAGTATGTATTCAAATTTGAAATAAAAATGGAACAGGGAAAGGGTTAATCAAGGTGAATAGGTTGAACTACAACAGAATGTAATGACACATTGTTCGTATGACAACGTTACCTGTACAAGTTATAACAAACTCTTCCCCAAAAATAATGACATTATGAAACAGTGTTAGCTTACTTTTTATAATAACATAATATGAACAGTATGTTGTGGTATTGACAAAAACTACAGAGTCAAGCCTGCCATAGCTTCATAAGCAAATAGAGCAGACACTGGTCAGATGTCATCTTCATGCGTCGTTTGATCTGGATTTACTATATCTGCAAAGGAGTAGAAAGCATTTGTATGAAGGAAAGGGTTAATTAAGATGTAAATAATATGGCACAGATACATGTTTAACTCATTACCTGATAGGCTATTTTAGATACTATTAGTTACACGGTGTTTCGGCAGGGTGTACGGGTTTGTATGACGGTTTTGGATTCCGTATTTCCCGAGCGCGAAGCGCGAAGGAAATACGGAATCCAAAACCGTCATACAAACCCGTACACCCTGCCGAAACACCGTGTGACGAATTTATTTCCAGTCTGGATCCATTACAAGAAAGAATACATGCATAACCTAACGAAATTCTGTAGATTAAATCCCTCAAAACACTTATTTACTTACGGCGCGTGCGATTTGGCACAGCTGCCAATAAGTCCTGACTAAAAAATGACGTTTGACGTCACTCAAACTCACGCGCTTATTTGCACGCACTGTAAGTAAACAAGATTTTGGGTATTTGGGAAAAACAAAAGAAGCAAGATACAAACATGTAATTGATACATAAGTTGTTTTTATCCATGTGTGTAGATGCTAGACAGTTTGTATGGGTGAATTCCGTTTATTTAATAGGAAAAAACGCCTTATAAACACAGAAATCGAGTTTGTTTACGCGAATCGACGATGAAACAAAACCGATCAGTCACGTGACAAACTTGATTCCGTACACCTTGGATCAAACGGGGTATACGGTTTCTTACACCCCGTTCACGTGGAGGGTCTCAGCAAATCACATTCCCAGAATTTATGATGACTGGAAATAAAGCTTCTTTGAATAAATCTACCGAAAAGGAGCATAACCTAGAGTAAAGGAACATTTTAGAATTTTGTAATTTAAACAAATTAAACTCCTATAGGAGCAAATGCTCTATTTATCACAATGGTTTCACAAAGTGACTTTTACAGAGTCGTCAAAAGTCGTCAAAATGAGTTAAAAGTTACAAATAACCCATTGCTTAATAAGTTATTTTTAGACCAAACCTCTTTGAATATACCTATTGAACATAATCATTTACTAGTGAAAAGGTAAGTTTTAGAATTTGTTATTGTTGAAACCATTGTACTAAGTAGAGCATTTGCTCTATTTATCACAATGATTTCAAGAATATACTTTTTCAGAAGTGTCGAAAAGTGTATAAAGTGTACAGAGGTGTCAAAAAGTGTATAAAGGCGTCAATTAGCCAGAAAATTAAAATGCTAGTATTTGCTTGCAGCGCATATTAAAAATGTCTTAACCCTTTCACTGCCAATGCCGCATAAATTCACCACGACAAAAAGTGAAGTCCAAGATCAGACGCTGCCTTTTCAAGGAACTTCACTTTTTGTCGCAATCTCTATTTCTATATCTGTGCTTTATTCCTTTGAAATTTGTATGTATCTCATTTCCTTATTGTACAGAATGATTTAACTGAAATTGGATTGCAGACGACAAAAATAGAAATTTGGCGCCGAAAGTATTAAACTCATTTGATTATACAATGGAAAGAAGTATATCGATAGACAAAGGATCGAAAAGTGCTGGAAGTAAACAAAACTTCATAAGGGTGAGGTTGGGCGCCCATAAACCGGTTTAAACCCCCGGTGACTTTTGTCACTGACCGTTCCAAGGCGGTACTTCCATCTTCCTCCTATTGTATGTTTGTTTTGTCTTTGTGCGTCTCTTGTTGTTTTTTCTACCTATGTACATTTGCTGTTTCCTTGTGTTGCTGTTCGGGCGAGTGTTTGTTCTGTATGTGGTGTTTCCTGCATGACTCATTTTTGTACTTTTGACATCGAAGATTCGCCGATACATTAGTGTTTTTTCGGGTCGTGTTTTAGTTTCATAACTTTTCGACATAGGTCATTAACACTTTGTTGTCTACAACAAAGCATTATATGTATCGATATGAACTGTTTATTTTGTACCACAGAGGTTTTTTTCGGTATAAAAGTACAAAAATGAATCATGCAGGAAACACCACATACAGAACAAACAGCCGCTCAAACAGCAACACAAGGAAACAGCAAATATACACAACTATAAAAACATCAAGAGACAAAACAGATTTCAAATATACAATCTTCATAATAATGTCTGAATATAATAAGTACCATGTTTTATGATGTTATTAAAAATATGCGTTTATTGTAGGCACTATCAATTTAAAGAACAACTAATCATTATGGTTATCACTACCTGCACAATCCCGTATTTCAATGATTAATAATGATTAATAGTATTGAATGCGGGTTTCTACGTAACACTTGTATTGACTTTTAGTACGCTGCTACTTCTAAGTATAGCTTATTGTTTAAACGCCTTTAACGTTATAGTCTGCCCATTTGTTTTCGTAAAATATTTAAAGAGGAAGTCCCTACAATGATCGCATATTTTCAATAATATCATAAAATTTGGTATTTGTTATGCTTTATCATTATTATGAAAGTTCCCAATTTGAACTTGTGTCGAAAAATGCCCCTGTGATACAAATAAACCGATTTAATCAATACTGATAATTTTTTGTTCTACAACACAATATTATCGACCTTTTCCGTTGAATTCTTCCGCGTTTTGCCGATGATCACCCGATCCATCTATTATTTACGTAATAGCTTTCTCGGAAGTGGTCGGAAAATCGCGAATAGGGCGAACAGTTACGAAACTAAAACCCAACCCGAATAAAACTGAAACATCGGGGAGTAAAACTGGGATCGGCGATATCAAACACATGGATGTTTTGTCATTATTAACGATAATTGGATGGGGCTTTTTGCGATATACTACTTTTCAGCATATAAACAAATGAGTTTTGTACATTTTAAGTGTTTATGAAACGCGTCAAATGTAGGGACATCCCCTTTAATGAGTGTTAGCTCATATTCTAAAGCAATTTTTTTGTGATTTGCAAAAATGATGAAAACAATAAAAAAGTAAAGTTATGAATTTGATCATAGGTAAACAAACCTTGGTACAATTTCAAAAAGTATACAGAAGTAAAAAGAGCTGGCTTTGTTAAGACGGCTCTTTTAAGAGACAGTCTGATCTAGATCGACACTGTTTGTAAAGGCATAAAATGCGTTTATTTAATGTAAAAGGTTTACCGTTTACCTCATAGAAGCGGTTTATGCCTTTGCAATAAGCAACCCGTGCTTTTTAAGACAGCTGTATTCAATAAAGGTTATGTTGTATGCACATACGTGCTATTCACATATGCTATCTGTGGGGGAAATCAAGACATTGAATTACATTTGAACTAAATTCAGTTGAATTTGAATTGGATTGAATCCAAATGAATTGAATTGAATCACATTAAAGAGTCAATTGGCACTTATTTGCCATCTTCTTCTTAATTTGTTATTTTCTGTCAGCTAACGGATAGAGAGATAAACTATTTTGTCTTCTGGTACCTGTGGTATAATGACGATAAGACGAAGCTCTACTTCATATATAATTTTAATATGTACACTCCAAGTGCCTAAATAGGTCTCCCCTTTGAATACACACATGTCATGCCATTTATACACATTTAAGATCATTAATAATATAGTACTCTACGCCTGCCATAATCTCGATGACAGACATGAACTTAAGAAACATATCTATGTACGCATACATGTGACATATGATTGATAAGTCTAGATAATGTTCCTATTTTCTTGTCATACAAAATCACGCACGTACTTCAACCTTTAACTCGCTTGCTGGCATTCTTACATCGCTTCACTAACTAACCAACCCTTAACTTGCTTACATTCTCATATAGCTGTGCATACGATCTTTCCTTATAAAAAAATATAAAAAGTTCAAAATCATCATGTAATTTACAAAAAAGATCAGAATTTAAAGACAATAACTGAAATGGAAATGCTGTATAACACATCACTACAATAACATACTAATCTCAAACATCTATGCGTACCAAGAATCAGAAATTAAATCAATATACTAAACAAAAATGCAGTACAACAATATGATAAAGAATAGAATACTAACGTATATACACATATATCGATCTAAACCTCTAATACATTTTCTTCCGTCTTTAATATTTCTCGTTAGTCCCATTGTCTGTAGTTTAGTATTAGGCTGACATTCACTAACTCTGACTAATCACTAGATTTGATCCATTCATAAACACTATATATTAGAATACTGGTAGGTTATTTAACACATTATATAACTAGATTTGGTTTCGTTGACATATTAACAATATTTACTAGATCACGTGTCTATTATCTAACACAGTAGATATATAATTTTAAATGATTGACGTTGATAAAGTTGTTCGTATATTTCCGATGGGAGTTCTGCAGACAGTACGGCTATTTTTTTTCGGTGTGTTATTGATTCGTTTGATATAAAATTTAGTGTCCGAAGTTCATATCGTTTCAAAGGTATTTCGATACTAGGGTTTGAAGCCATGAACATTTTGGAGATGACTTTTTCTGGTATCTTTAAGGTTCTTTCCAATTAATTTTCTTTGTCGTTCAGACGACTCTTCGTGCTCTTTTCCAGAAGAACAAGTATAAAAAGTAGTAAAGTCAAACAGGAAAAGCCACACACAAAACGCCACCAGCACCAAAACATCAAAAGAAAGCAAGTAATACTGACACACACACATACACATGACATGCAAAATTTAAACAAGAACAAACACACAAGTACAGAAACACCACACGAGACAAAATTATAAACCTGAACAAACACACAAGTACAAAGGCACCAAACAAACAAAAGCAAGGGTGACAAAGAGAGTTCCGCCTTGGAACGGTCAGTGGCAAAACCACCACTGGGGTTTTTAACCGGTTTACGGACGTCCTAACCTCACATTTATCGCAAAGCCACCCTAGCTAAACAAACAGTGTAAATAAAGGTATCCCCGCCGGACTTCCCTACAACAAAGAAGACGTTAAGCACAGTACAAAATGTAAAACAGCATAACAACTGTGAACGTCCGTCAAATATGTACTCTATGACTTTGCAGAAGTCAGAGCAACTCCAGAGTTATGCAGGACACACCACATACAAAACAAACAGCCGCCTGAACACAACCACGAGAAGAAAAAACAGCACATATACATATCTAGCAAAACAAAAACAGACGCACAAAGACAAAACTAACACACAATAGGGAGAAGATGGAAATGTTATAAATAAAAAGTAGTAGACATATTATGCTGCGGGATATCTTCTCACTTGTAAAAACCAAGATGAAAAGATATTTGGCAGCTTTAAATGTTCATAAGTACATGTATAGAGAATGGCATTTTCATTCGGTTCAGTACTTAAAATCTGGACATACACATTTTCTTACTCTGTTCATCAAATATGTTAGAAATATCATTAAAAAGGGATATGATCCTATAGTAATACAATATACTGCATATTTGTTTGTCAACCCTATTACAGTTGACAATCACGATAGGTGGATACAGTTTGTTCACTTATATGTTTTCATTATATATGCCGTTTACCACTGTATTTGCCATCGCGGTTGTTGCAGATTAGTCGGAGAGGGGATACGTTTATTTACACTGTTTTTCTTTAAGGGTTGGAATGGAATAAGTGTGAGGTTGGGCGCCCATAAACCGGTTTAACCCCCCAGTGACGTTTGTCACTGACCGTTCCAAGGCGGTACTATTGTTTGTTTGTTTTGTCTTTGTGCGTCTCTAGATGTTTTTTGTATAGTTGTGTACATTTGCTGTTTCCTTGTGTTGCTGTTCGGGCGGCTGTTTGTTCTGTATGTGGTGTTTCCTGCATGACTCATTTTTGTACTTTTGTAATTGTTTTTTATGATAATACAGTGGAACACTAAACAGGTATCATTGTCGATCTTTAAAACAGGTGGCGGCTTAATGCAGTGTGAGTCACACTTTCACCCTACATTAAGCAGCCAACTGCCTACAAAGAGTTGAGTTTTTTGCCGTATTTAGTTGTTTTCAATTAAAAGTAGATTGATTGTACATGTATATATTATTTTCATCATTTTGATCGAACCCATTTCTAATGCCATTGTTTAGAAAATTAGCAATAACAGCTACGCTTTGCGTAATATCATTAAGTTTGTTCAAACGCATATTAAAAATGCTCGATTAAATTCTGAAATTTAGCTGAAATTAGTGTTATCTTTAGGCTTTAATATATTTATAGTTTAAAATTATGTCAAGAAAATGTTAAAAAAATTGTTTTCGTATCATTTTTATAAGTTTTGTAAGTAAACCCTGGAACGTTCGGACACTCAAATAACTATCAGTATTGTCCTGTCAAGACAGGTGTTAGCTTACTGCAGGTTGAAAGTAGTGTAGAATGCTCCTCATTGCCTCTTCCATTTTGTCTCAAAAGATAACAAATATTTAAGTTTTGAATTATCGCGGTTTTACTGCTTTCATCGTTTGTTTCTCTTAGTCCAACATTCATAGTATTTTAAGCCGAACTGGTTTACAATTACAACACCAGTAGTCCCGGATGCGATCCTCGCTGTCCGATGAATCAGTGTTTTACACTTGGTATCTAAAAGAGCCAGATAAACTCTGTCGATGATAAGAGTAGGGCATCGCTCTCGGGTTTCTCTGCATCCTCTCCTCTCCCTCTCCGGGGCGTCTAATTAGCCCATAGTGAGCAGCAATGGACGATGCTCAACACAAACTGAATTTAACAGTGATATCGAGATGCTTAAAATAACATTTTTCATATTATACATATATAATTAAATAATATATAACTATAGTATATGAATAGAAAATGGGTTATAGGGTATTTATTTAGTGTGATAGTAATACTATTTTGTAGAGTATTCTATGTTAGAGCAACCTTTGTGAGGTTTGTTATAGTAATACAGTATAGTAACTATAAATTAAATTTAATATTGCTGTCAGAAAAGCTGCAAACTGTGCATTTCTCTGTCATTATTGGATAAGGGAAGTGAACTCTCTATCAAAACTAAGTATCATACATGCAATTGTGTAGGGTCATACTGTTTCAAAGCTGTACATTCGGATAAGGCAACACTTTCAGAGTTTGCAAATTGTTTCTAATTGTAACAAAGTTGGTTGTCGGTGTTCCTCTCTACGTTAGATTCTGTTTAAAAATCAGATTAAATTCTAAAACCTTCCGGGAAAGTCCATTTCCCTGTCTTCTGGTTTAAATTCAGTCTCCGTTTCTAAATTGAAATCAAAATCTAGCGACATTAACACGCCTGAAGCTTTGTTTGCACTTTTCAAAAGACGGATTGATCAGCAGAAGACATAAAAAACGAGGGACTTAGGAAAATGTGCCGGGTGGCATTTAGATTGATGCAGCTCTAATTTATACGTTCTAACAGAAAAGCATTAAGGAACATAAATAATGTATAATTTGTCCGCGTTATTCATTTAAGCTCATATACAAAATGTTCAACATTTTATGTGATATGATTCGCAATGACTCAACCAGGTGCCTAAAAGGTTGCTGACGTATCTGCCTTTGTGTCCCGCGTGAGTTCATCCACTTCCGCTGATGCATTATCTATTCGTCCTAACCTCACACTTCTCTCAAAGTCACCCTAGCTTTACAAATAGTGTAAATAAAGGTATCCCCGCTGGACTTACCACAACATAGACGAGGGTGAACACAGGACAACATGTAAAACGTAGAATAATAACTGTGACAATCCGTCAAAAATGTACTCAATGACTTTGCTGAAGTCAGAGCACCTGCAGGTAAGCCGTTAAGGGCACGACAGGGAAAAAGTAATACATGAGTCTGATAAGCTAATCCTGTATCCAAGTTTAAGAGTACACCATCATAGAGTACTACCCTCGGCCTGTCATCGCGCAAGCAAAGAGGGAAGCGTAGCTACCGACTGTACAAGGGTCGATAACCAAACATGCAGTGCATTGCAATATAATAGGATCATAACCTTTCTTTTTAAATGTTTTAATGCGTTTTATAAACAAATCATGAAAATGGATATGACCCCGAATTTTCCTAAGTTTGTAGATAACATCCCCATACAATTCTGGTTGAGAAATGCCTTGTCGCAGTAACGTCCGTAGATTGCAATTATATTTACTAATGAGAGGTAAATTTCGATAATAAAATTTAGAAAAAGTAAGCCAATCAACAGTGTCATAGTACTATAAAGAAGATTAAATCACACTCCAGTCTGTTCATTTAGAAATGAATTTCCTCCACTGTGGTACACTCCCTTTTATGTGTAAACATATATTCGGTTTTTTTAAATGTCCTACAAACTACAATTAACCCTCATTATACCATAACTATTTAAAGAATCTACCAAATATGGGCATTTACTGATAACAATGTAAATTTTAGAAATGTGTATGTTTGAAATCATTGTGATATATAGAGCAATAAATTGTTCCTATGTAGTAAATGTTCTGTTTATCACATTACACTCAATGTGAGACATGTCTAGTTATTGTAAGCTAGGAAATGACATTAGTATTCTCAACTTATTAGATAATTAGTCATTAGGGGTATAGATGATGGTATCATGTCTTGATTTCCATCAACGCATATTTAGATGCGTATGACCCAAAATGTTACACCAGTCTGCACCCTTTGCATACTCTCCTGCTGTCGAGAAGTACGATGTCTCTTCTTTGTGTAATACATGTATACTCCATTAAGATATGACTAGTGGCGCAAAGTATACCACCAGACACCTACGAATCTAGCTGCACAGTAATCAGGATGTTTATCATTATCATTGGCATACGTTGTAAACGATTTCCCATTACTATATGCCATATAATCACCACATGTTCCAATTAATCCACTTATGTCCAGTGCATAGCCCGATGCCAAATCTGCGATTTTAATGTTAGAATAATATGCCAACATACTATGAGGAGTGACTTCAGGGTGTCTATTTCCGTGTAGCAATAACGCAAACTACCATCATTTGTAAAACTATAAATGCTTTCCGAACCAAGCCAGTATTCCATGGTCTGTTTCCGGTCTCCATTTCGTAATTGCTCCAGTCGCGGTAACGATTTTCCGATCCGTCCACTCGCCTATGGCTATTGCACACCAAACATACGTTAAATACGTTTAATTTTTAATTGCACAAAATGAGGCAACTATAATAAAGAAAGATGTAAAGAAAATTATTTTGACAAAACCTATTTACCATTTTAATCCATAAATACCCCTTTCTTCGCCTTTGCACACAGAGAATACCCAGATCAGAGTCTTCTGTATTAGCCGTCTAATCAGGGTCTGTTTTGTTTGCTTATGATATCATATAGATACGCTTGTCCTATGTCCAAATTGGAAAGAAGCTAATATTTTATATAATTGACAAACACGTGTCAATTTATAGCTCAAATGAACAAATTCTTCCACATAAACCTTGAATTTCTTTTATACATCTTAAAAGTGTTTACAGGATTTCCATTCAAAATACGTCTTTGTTCTTGCTGTTACGGCATCGAATAATGTCATTATTATTTGACGATTACATTATATCGACGCCTTGAAGCTGGAACTTTTTAATACCAAGTCATACATTTCAGTTAATACTGGCGAAAAAAGCGTCGTTTCAGATCATGTCAACAACTGGGAACAGATATTAAGGTTAGGCAACGTAAACTTCCTTCAATGTATTGATTACCGAAACTACATAACAAACCATACAAAATGCGTTTCACTGCAAATCCTAGCTCTTGTGCAACTACAAAAGTACAAATATAAGTCATGCAGGAAACACCACATACAGAACAAATAGCCGCCTGAACAGCAACACAAGAAAACAGCAATGTACATAACTACATAAAACATATATAGACACACAAAGTAAAGTACCTAGTTAAAGTCTACTGTCAGTCCGAATGACCGCTCAGCCGACTGTACAATTACTCCCCTGGTCAATGGGTCATTGGCCTACAATATTGAGCACTGCTAACATATGGCGCAATAATGCAGCCGAAATACCGGCGAGTGACCCTCACAGGTACCAATTTTAAACCCTGGGTGGAGAGAAAGTGCGAGTGGGAGACACGGAAAAGCGTCTCTGAAATTTCAGGGAGAGACCAGGATTTGAAGCCCGGACCTCCAGACTGATAGTCGAGTGCATCACCACTAGATCATCGCACACCACTAAGACAAACGAAACATACAATCGGGGAAGATGGAAGTACCGCCTTGGAACGGTCAGTGACAAAGGTCACTGGGTTTTTAAACCGGTTTAGGGGCGCCCAACCTCACACTTATTCCATCCCAATCCTAAAAGACAAACAGTGTAAACCAACGTATAGTTGTCTATACTTTGACTTCTTGATTAACGAAGATAAAATAACATGCAAACTTCTATTGTGATAAGACTTATGGAAATTCTGGCATAAATCTCTTCTTGTCTTAAGAACAAATGTAAGCACATATGATTTTCTACTTTGTAAACAACTCTTCCTCATGATCTAATTCAAGAGCAAAAGCATAATTCCTAGCATGTAATGCTGAAAAAGCTTTCTTTACTGACGAGCCAATGGATTATTACACCAATTGGACTTGCTCAGAAGTTGGCGAACCAATAACCTTTTTTCTGGATAACATATTTGTACGTTATGGGAATGCTTTAAATCGCTAGGGGATTGGTATTACTATGGTTACGAATTGTGCACCACTGGTCGCCAATTTGTTTTTCTACTGCTATGAGAGATATTTCATGTTGAGTTTGAACCTACAATCAGAAAAAAAGAAATGTCATAAAAGCCTTCAATGACACTTCTCGATATTTTGATGATATTTTCAACTTAGATAACCCTTTCTTTGATGTTTTGATTCCTAAAATTACCCAAAAGAACTCAAATTGAATAAAGCTAACCTTTCCACCACTTATGCGACTTTTCTCGATCTAGACCTTAAATTTGACAATGGAATGATTTTTGTTCTAAAATTTATGACAAAAGAGAGATTCTTATTTTAATATTATAAATTTCCCTCATTTTGATGGAGACCATCTTACGGGGTTTATAGAACAAGCTCTAGCGAAACGATATTATCTCAACTTATTCGTTTCGCTAGAGCCTGTTCTTCTGTTGACGATTTTACCATCGAAATCTAATTTTAACTGAAAAGCTGCTTAAGCAAGGATATAGATATCATAAACTAAGAAAAACATTCTCTAAAGTTTATTATCGAAATCTCTCACTTATTGGCAGGTACAAATGCAGTCTTAAGGCGCTGCTGTGACACGGTATTTCACATCCTGAATTTATGGCGATTTGGTTTACAAACTTCGTAAAATTATTGGACATACCCATTTGCTCACTTTGTTCACTAAATACGTTAAAAACTTCATTACAAAGGGATATGGTCCTATGGTACTACAGCATACTGCATGTCAGGTTGTAAACCCTTTTACAGTTGGCAATCACGCTGCACTCTTTTGCATGTACGCCAACAAGACAGGTTTAGTACTATATGAAGGCGACCTCTAAAATTACTATATGAAGGCGACCTCTAAAATTCGGAAACGGAAAGAAGACGTCGGATATGTGTACTATTCACGCTACCCTCTTTGCATCTAGGCCAACAGGAAAGGTTAAGTGCTCTATGAAGGCGACCTCTGAAATCCGGAAACGGAAGGAAGACATCGGTTATTTGTATTATTCACGCTGCTCTCTTTGCATTTGCATGTACGCCAACAAGAAAGGTTTAGTAATCTATGAAGGCGACCTCTGAAATCTAAAAACGGAAGGAAGGCGTCGGATATTTGCATATTTGCAAATATATTTGGATGCAGTTTGCTTCACTTAAATATGTTTTCGTTTTACATGCACTTTTAAAACGAAAACATTTAAGGGTAACAAACTGTATCCACCTATCGCTAGTGTACTAAATGTTTGAGCAGCAAACAGAGTAAATGTAGAAAAGTAGTAAAGGGTACGACAAAATCGAGATATCCGATGTCTTCCTTCCTTAACACAGGGGACAAGACACTTACCAATCAGCTTCTCCCACAAGTATTCTGAATCAACACTGACAGTGCGGATGTTGCCATCTTCACAGAGCAATGAGACTCCAAGGAATGCCTCGGTATAGATACTTAAAGTCATTCCAATCTTTTCAAAGGAAAATGTAGCTACTGAATTTTCATTGAAACATGTCTGGTATTTTGTGCAATGGATGATGTCTACATTTTCATTTATGTCTAGGTAGTATTAATAGTTTGATACGAAATGTCTTTGTAGAAACAGTTTCTGTGAAAATTTTTGCCGGGTACTAAATAAAACCTATACGTTGTATGGTGAACAGTAAATGAAAAAGTAGAAAAGTTAAGCAGGAAAAGACACACACAAAACGCAACCATCACCAAAACACCGACATAAAGCATTTATATATCAATTTATTCACATACACACATATACAGGAGAAAGTCACATACAAGACGCAACCACCACCAACACACACAACTATACACACGTATACTCACGAGAACACAGAAAACACCAACAATCAACACAAGCACCAGAGACAAACATGAACAAAAGCACAAGCACAAATACACAAGACAAACAAAAGTAAGGGTGACAAAGAGAGTTCAGCCGTGGCACAGTCAGTAGCAATCTCACCACTGGGGTTTTAAACCGGTTTACGGACGTCCTAACCTCACACTTATCTCAAAGTCACCCTAGCTAAACAAACGTTGTAAATAAAGGTATCCTGCCGGACTTCCCCACAAGATACGAGTAGAAGACAGTAATCACAGTGTAACATGTAACACATAGCATAAAAACTGTGAAATTCCGTCAAATATGTACTCAATGACTTTGCTAAAGACGGAGCAACTGCAGGGAATCCGTTAAGGGCACGACAGTGAAAAGGTTTTACATGAGTCTGGTAAGCTCACCCCATTTCTGAGTTTAAGAGTATACCATCATAGAGTACTACCCATTGGCCTGTCATCGTGCAAGTAAAGAGAGAAGCGTAGCGACTGTAAAGGGTCTATAACCAAACATGCAGTGGGTTGCAATATAATTGGGTCATAGCCTTAATTCTTTCTAAAAGTTTTAATGCGTTTAGTAAACAAAATCGTGAAAATGGATACCCGAACTTTCCTAAGTTTGTAGATAACATCACCATACAAATCCGGGTGAGAGATACCTTGTTGCAGTAACGTCTGTAAATTGAAATTATATTTACTAATGAGGGGTAAATTTCGATAGTAAAAGTTTGTAAACGCTTTCCAAATTTTATGATATCTGTAGCCTTGCTTAAGAAGTTTGAGTTATTACTAAATTACGACTATTAAAATCTTCTAGCAAAGAACAGGCTCGGGCAAAGCGAATAAGTCGAGAAATGTAAACCCCATAAGATGTAGAATTCGAAATCTTCCCTTTTATCGTATATGTTAGACGAAACTTTATCATTAGTGATGGAAAGGTTCAAATCTAAAAAGGAAGCCTGAATGTCGGATCGATTCGCTTTGTTTAAAGTAAGTTCTTTTGGGTAAATAGAAGAAACCATATTTTCAAAATAAGGATTATACAAATTCAAAATATCGTCTTAAGAATTTTTAATACCTTTTATACGTTTAACCCTTTCGCTGCCAATGCCGGATCTGTGATTACCTATGCAAACAGTTTGGATCCAGATGAGACGCCGAGTAACTCGGCGTCTCATCAGGATCCAAACTGTTTGTTGCTGTTACTATGTTTTTGACACAAAAATGAAGAAAATCAAAACAATGAAAATTGATAGCAGACGACAAAGTTAGCAGACGACAGAATTTGGCAACGAAAGGGTTATAAGCACTAACAATGTCAGATTGTGTATCAGGTTTTAAGCTAAGCATGAAATCCCTCTCAAAGCAATATAAAAACAAATCTGCATAGGTATACGAACAAGATATATGAGAAAGTACAAAAATGAGTAATGCAAGAAACACCACATACAGAACAAACAGTCGCCCGAACAGCAACACAAGGAAACAGCAAATGTACATAACTATAAAAACACCAAGAGACGCACCAAGACAAAACATACAATAGGGGTAAGATGGAAGTACCGCCTTGACACGGTCAGCGACAAGTCTCTGGGTAGGGGTTAAACCGGTTTATGGGCGCCCATCCTCACACTTATTCCATCCCTACCCTAAAAGACAAATAGTGTAAATAAACGTATCCCCTCTCCGACTAATCTTCAACAACCGCGACGGCAAATACAGTGGTAAAGTGTATGTATAACGAAAACATTTACTGAACAAACTGTATCCACCTATCGCTAGTGTACTCAATGATTGAGCTGCAAACAGATTAACTGTAGAAAAGTAATAAAGGTTAGGACAAAAACGAAATAGTACAGATATCTGACGTTCTCCTTCCGTTTCTGGATGTAAGATTGTAAAAGTGTTGACAACCAAACAAGCAGTATGTTGTTTTTAACATATTTGATGAACAAAGTGAGAAAATGGGTATGTCCAATAATTTTACGAAGTTTGTAAATCACCATAAAATTCAGGATGTGAAATACCGTGTCGCAGAAGTGACTTGAGATTACATTGGTACTTGCCAATAAGTGAGAGATTTCGATAGTAAAATTTAGAGAAAGTTTTTTTTAGTAAAATGAGATTTCGACTGTTAAAATCGTCAATAGACCAAGCTCTAGAACACCGAATAAGTTGAGATATATAAACCCCGTACGATGGGGCACGGGGAACATCTCCGTCAAGATGAGGGACATTTACAATATTAAAATCAAAAACATCTCTTTTGTCATATATTTTAGAAGAAATAATTCCATTATCAATTTTAATGTCTAGATCAAGAAAAACTGCATAATTGTCGGACGGGTTAGCTTTACAATGTAATCAATTTGAGTTCTTTAGGATAATTTGTAGGAATCAGAGCATCAAAGAAAGGGTTTTCTAAATTAAACATATCATCCAAATATCGTGAATGGAAAAGTAGTAAAGTCAAGCAGGCAAAGCCACATGCAAGACGCAACCACCACCAAAACACCGAAGTTTCATTGAAGGCTTTGATAACATCTACTTGTGATTGTGGATTCATACGTAACATGAACCCTTTAGAATTTATGAAATCTCTCTCATAGCAGTACAAAAAACAAATCTTCTACAAGTGGTGCACAATTACCTGACGGTATATAGCATTCCCATAACGTACACATATGTTATCCAAAAGAAGGTTAAGTGATTCGCAAACTTCTGAGGAAGTACAATTGGTGTACTATTTCATCTGCTCGTCAGTAAAGAAAGCTTTTTCAGCATTACACTCCAGAAATGATGTTTCTTCCCGGGCAAATACTTTCTGGATTAAGTTAGTCAGTTTATCTTTAATTAAAATATGAGGAAGAGTTGTGTACAAAGTAGAAAAATCGTACGTGCTTACAGTGGATGCAAGATACCTTTTCTTCCTGAGTTTGTGTAAGACTTCTGAAGAGTTCTTAATAGACCAGAAGAGATTTATTCCAGAATTTTTATAAGTCTTATCACAGTAGAATGTTACATGTTCTTTTACCTTCGTTAAACAAGAAATCAAAAGTATAGACAATTTAGTAGTAGTACAGGAGCTAGAATTTGCAACACAACGCTCTTTATATGTTTTTATATAGTTTTGGTAACCAATACATTGAAGGAAGTTTATGTTGTGTAATTCTAATATCGGTTGTTCACACTTTTTGACATGGTCTGAAACGATGGTCTTTTCGTCAGTAGTTACTGAAATGTATGACTTGATATTAATCATTTCCTGCTTCAAGACATCGATATAATGTAATCGTCAAATAGTAATCACATTATTCGATGCCTTATCAGCGGGAACAAAAACGTATTTTGAATGAAAATCCTGTATACCCTTTTTAAGATGTCTAAAATAAATTCTAGGTTTAGGTGGAAGAAGGTGTTTGTTTGAGCTATAAAAAGAAATGCGTTTATCAATTATATAAAAAAAATCCAATTAGAAGGAGCATTAGACTCAACATGTTCTCTTCGACACCATTTAATACTAAAATTTTGTAAAGCCTCCACAATCTGAACTCGACAAGGGTTAAAATCTATCAAGGATGGTATTCTATAGTTGGGACCTTTATTCAAAAGAGATCGTAGACGTTTATCTTTAATTATCTCAAAATTGCAAGTAATCACATGACCAGCCGGAGAATAGCAAAATTTTGAGGCGGCGCAAGCTCAATTATCAGGAATATTATCATTAATATTAAGGTCGGCCACAATTGTATTATAGTTATTTGTTTTTAAAGTATTTAGGAATAGTGTCAATTACATTTTTGTCTCTAAAATACTTTCGAGGTCAATAAAATGAATACCTTTATTAATTAAAAGAATTTTCAAGAAGAATCTTTGGTGTTCAGATAATTTGTCAATGTGCGGTCTGAGAACATGTAGAGTAAAAGTACAAAAATGAGTCATGCAGGAAACACCACATACAGAACAAACACTCGACCGAACAGCAACACAAGGAAACAGCAAATGTACATAGCTAGAAAAAACAACAAGAGACACACAAAGACAAAACAAACATATAATAGGAGGAAGATGGAAGTACCGCCTTGGAACGGTCAGTGACAAAAGTCACTGGGGGGTTAAACCGGTTTATGGGCGCCCAACCTCACTCTTATTCCATCCCCACCCTAAAAGACAAACAGTGTAAATAAACGTATCCCCTCAGTTTTGTATCAAACTAGCCGTTCCTATGAGAGGATCTGAGCTAAAATGATTTTATCGGCTTGCTCGTCAATTTCTTTTAATGGAGATGTAGATAAGGAGGAAAGTCTAGAAAGCCTGGCATGTTTACCAGAAGTTAGACGTAAAGTATGTAAATCAAGAATAGTTATTTTCAAACGAGATTTTCGTTTAATATTACCATTTTTACGAATGCCATGTGATCGAGATTTGCGTTTTTTATAGAAAAATCGAAATAATATCTATATCAGGATCTTTTGAAATATTTCCAGTCTGGTAAATATTATCATTCAAGCCTAAAGGAAAAGGTGTTTGCTATTTTTTAATCCAATTTAATTCAGATATAAATCAAGCTTTCGAATTTAAGCTACTTGTAGCATCCTTATCATATGATATATGTTCTACACATTGTACTGAAACATCTTTAAAAGAGTGGCCAGACTTCCGAAAGTGTCGGTATAAAAATGATTTAATTTACGATTTCGACACTGATATACCTGCTCCCGAAATGGAGTCCTCAAAGCACGCCCTGTTTGTCCTACGTATTGTATACCGCAACTGGGCGCGTTTCAAGGTAAAACATAAACAACGTTAGTAGTAGTACACTCAACGTCTGAGTTTATTTTGACATTAAATGTTCTACCATTAACTGTTGATTTTATAGTTGAATTACAAGAAATGTAATAACTACAACGTATGCACCTCTTAGCAAAGCACTTTTGGATAATCGGATACACTCTGTGTCGCTTGTAAAAGGATCTTTTTAAGAATAGAAGAAACAATTTGGATAACATATTTTCAAGGTGAAAGTACAACTCTTGGACCATTGAAAAACATTTATTAATAGAAAGAGATGGTATGTGAAAAGATGATGCCGACTGAAGATTAAGCTGTTTTGAACGAATATAAGGTTGAAGGGAAGAGAACTTAGAAATATTTTGGTACTTGTACAGACGACACAAAGTGCATATTTATAGCTTTCAGTTCTATCAGAGGTATTTTAACTTTATTCATATTGGAAAGTGATAGAGGGGCACCTGTACTGTGTTCATCAACATGTCAATTACATTCGTGTAGCTACCAAGTGCATCAAATTGTTGGTGAACACAACACCTACTACGAGGTGCATGACATACTTATGATGATGTAAGAAGCGAATGAGAGTGGTGTATGTTACCTGCATATCCTGCAAGAGAGTGATAACAACATCGATAGTTACATTCAACAGTAACCAAATGGACATCACTGGAATGTTGTATTTGACTTCTTCTGTTTTTACGATCGTAGCCCACAGTTTCTTATATATTCACATACATGTGTCAAGCTGAATAAACAACACTGTATGAACCATATTTCATTTACTTCTCAACTTAACTCAATATTGTAACTACTGGTTAACCCTTTCCTTTATGTAAGCGCATTTGCAAACAGAGTAGACCCTGATTAGACGTTTCCTATAGGTATTGTCCTGTTTTATTAACCTGTCAAATTTGAATATTCCTACGTCACCGAAAGGATATATTTAGCTTCGGTAAAAAAGTCGATACTTTCCGTTGTGATTTACGGAAAGAAAACTGATCGGAAACCTACAGCGAGGTACGATTTCGTATAAATATGATACCGGTATATGTGAACATCAATAGCCTAATGGTTGATACGCTTAGCTCCTGTACCGGAGGTCGCTGGTTCGAACCCTCTTTCCTTTGTATTTGTTTTCGGTAAATAAATCTTTATTATAACCGTGTTTGAAACGTTTTTCACGAGATTCACAATAAATATATATGCACTTGAATAAGCCAAGTAGGAAAGCTTTATTGACTTGTAAAGATTCATATTAGATAGACGAAACGGTGTACATGCACGGCTGAAGTTTAAATGTCTGAAGAAACGTATATAGGAAACCTAGGTTCCAAGGTAAAACAAAATGTTTTGAATGTATGGAGTTATTTTGCTAAGGATTCCCTTGGACAGCCACTCACTGTTTCATGCGTAGAAATGACTGCACAGGCTACAGGCGTTGGTCCAAGGACAGTCTACAGGGTCCGTAAGGAGCTAGAGGGTTCTGGAACCGTGTCGTCGCCACAGCGTCCGATGCGAGGTGCCTATAAGTGTATTGACAGTTTCGACGAGACAGTCATCAGAAATAAAGTGCACGAATTCTACTCAGTTCGCCGGCAGCTTCCAACCCTCTCTTATCTACACGCAGCTCTAAAATCCGATATAGACCTCCCTTGCAGCATTTCTTCACTAAGAAACACTCTCCGGAGGCTTGGTTTTCGATGGAAGAAAAAAAGCGATAATAGAAAGGTTCTTTTGGAGAAGCCTTCTGTCATCTCACAGAGGCTAAGATTCTATCAAAGGAAGAAAGAATTAGAAGATATGGGTTTCCAGCTTGTGTATATTGACGAAACGTGGATAGACACTGCTTAGGCTTCTAAGCGATGCTGGCAAGGTCCGACCACGCCAGGCGTGAAACCCCCATGTAACCGGGGACAACGACTTAGTGTTGTGCATGCAGGATCCAGAAAAGGATTCATTGCTGGAGCCAAGCTCATATACAAGGCCTCCTCTTTAACCGGTGATTATCATCGGGAGATGAACGGTGAAAAGACAAGATGGTTACAGAACCAGTTACTACCGAATCTAGACTGTCCTTCTGCAATTGTTATGGACAATGTCAGCTATCATTCTATGCAGACTGACAAATGCCCTAATTCAACCACACACAAAGATGACATTAAGGTAGCTAACAAAAATATTAAATTTAAACAATTAATTTTCATCGTGTAATGAAATATTTTATGATTTTCTATTTTTTTCTTTCAGGATTGGCTACAGCGACATGGCATAACCTTCGGGCGCAGCTTTTGGAATTAGCTCGCATCAACAATCCCCCGCCATCTTATGCTATTGACCAACTCATTAGATATCATGGCCATGAAGTGCTGCGCCTGCCTCCGTATCACCCCGACTTCAATGCCATAGAACTTATATGGAGTCAGCTGAAAACTATTGTTCGGCAAAGGAATGTCACCTTCAGGTAAATATCTTCATGATAATTGTAGATTAAATATCTACCTTAACACATCATTTGACATTTATTAAGGAATTTAAATTAAAAAGATTTCAGTTTCATCCAATGTATACTTTCAGATTGGATGATGTTCAGGAGATTGCCGATAATGCATTTGAGGAAATTGGCCCAGACAGGTGGATTCGTGCATGCAGCCACGTGGACAAAATAGTAGACCAGTTTAAGAATCGAGATCATTTCATTGATGAGAACGTGGACTCTTTCATTTTCAATTTGGCAGATGACAGCAGCTCAACCGAAACCGCTGACGGAAGCAGCACGGACACCGCCAGCGAGACCGAATACTATGAAACAATACATTTGAATTGTATTATTGAGTTTTTATGTTTTAATAAACAGGTGAAGATTGAAACTGAAAAAATAATAAATGAAAATAAACATGAAAAAAAGTTAAAAACAAATAAAATGATAATTAGAAACAAAGAAAGTAAGGAAAATAAAAAAGTAAGGGTAATAAAATGTCTTACGGGCGAGGCTCGAACCAGCGTCCTAAAATGTACAAGCCATTCATCGCAACCACTGAGCTACCGCCGACGATGAAGCGTAAGCGTAGGTATTGTAAAATATAATCTGTGTATTACGATGGTAATTTTCCGTAAAATGAAGCGGAAAGATTCGATATCAACCGAAGCTATATATAGCGTGTTCAGTCAGCGTATAATTATTTAGATTTTGGCAGGTTAATAAAACAGGACAATAGATAAATCCACAGGTGTAGATAGTGTGGTCAGTCAGGCGTGTGATAGCCAGGTATACAAGTGACCAGTGGTTTAAGTACACACTCACTTGGCAGACGGTTAACATGTATTTATTGGCATGAGGTAAATTGGTGCGGCCAAATATCTGGATTTATGTGAGTACAAGAGACATATTTCTGAGAGTTTTGAGTTGTTTATTTCAGATCTAAATGCTGTATTTTATTTGTTGTAACATGCGCAATTTGCATTGTTTCATTATTGATTACATTTTGTTGCACGGTCAGTAGTCAAACATTGATAATATTTGCAGTCCAGATGGCACGGACGGGCTGAGAAGTTTGGGCTATGACTAGCGGGTTGCTAAAGGGCTGTATCCTTTAATATCGGCACTGGCCATATCGTATCCAATGTGGAAAGCTGAGAATCCTTTATGGATTTTATTCCGGTGTGGAAAACGTGGCTACCTCTGGGTGGGGTATATAGCTGGTATTATCCTAAGTGGACAATTCCGTATAGAGCAAAGTAAGCTAGAACTGTATACGTATCTCCTATGTGGAACAGACATCCTTAGAGTAACTGTAATTACGTGTGTTAGAGCACCTTTAGTCCAGGAATCATTCTTAGTAGAAGCATTATCCTTAGTGGAACAATAGATATCCTTAGTGGATCGTATTATCCTTAGTGGAAGAACTCTAGATATCCTTAATGGATCATATTATCCTTAATGGAAGAACAGTAGTTATCCTTGGACCATATTATCCTTAGTGGTACTATATCTTGTCTATTATCCTCAGTGGAGAAAGTTTATGACACATTAGTTGGGGAACTATATAAGTGCAAAGTATTAACTTAGTGGACACTCTTTAGCACCATATTGTTATGTTAGTATAGTTAGTCGGTATAGTGTTAGCTGTTTGGGTAGAAAATAAAACTACTTAGATGTTGTTGATACATATTCACCTGAGGTCATTTAATATTTAAAAGAACTTGCATCACATTTTTGTGACAGCCATTATAAAAATAATCTTATTGATATCCATGACGTCATTATTTCCTACATGAATATTCACCAGGGAAAAGGGTTAAAATAGAGTCAGAAATGATACTCATGAATGGTTTTGGGGATGAGCACATTATCTCATAAATAATAAATTAAATAATGCGGGTGGGGTTATTGAGAAGCATAACTTAATTAAATGAAATAAGAATTTCTACTATAAGTGCAACTATCATTTTACCGTTGTTCTTTGAGATACAAAGTATTTGTATGAGACACAAACTAAGAACAGTACCAATAAACCAAATTTCAGTTTCTCGCAATGATAAACTAGGTGGATTGGGAAAATGCTAAATAACTAAATATGTCCAAGGGTATCAAAGTGGCACCCGGTCACATTATCTTCAGAAATGTTCACACTATCAACATATGTAAAGAATAAACTATAGACCACAATGCAAGGTTAGGCACAGAAATCCAGTTCTGCCAGACTGATAGGGATGAGCATATTATCTAGGCATGCGGATGGGGTAATTTTAAAGTATGAATTAATGGAAATAAGGATTTTCACTCGTCCAACGTATCATTTGACTGTTGTTCTAGGGCATAAAACGCACTTATATGAGACACAAACTAATGATATTACCGGTATGCAAAACTTCAGTTTGTCACAATGTTAAAATGGATGGGAGGGGAAAATGCTCAATAACTCAAAATGCCCACGGGTATCAGAGTGGCACCTGGTACTATTATCTCTTGATGTTGGTACTATTATAACTCTTGACACTATATATATATACAAAGAAAAAGTCTACAGACCACAATGCAAGGTTAGGTCCAGAAATCTAGTTTCTCTGTTTATAAATTTCCATCACGCGTATGTGTATGTGTGTGTATGTGTGTGTGTATGTGTGTGTTTGTGTGTGGGGGTGGATGGGTGGGTGGGTGGTGGTGTGCGTGCGTGCGTGCGTGTTTGCGTGCGCGCGTGCGTGCATGTTTGCGTGCCTGCGTGTGTGTGTATGTGTGTGTATTACTTGCATTCTATCGATGTTTTGGTGATGATGGGTCTTGTGTATGACTTTTCCTGCTTGACTTTACTACTTTTTCATATATATATTAGGGAGAAAATTGAAGTACCACGTTTGATATTTTTGTATTTTTTTCATAGAAAGGCAATTTTGAATAGATAGAACAGACGCCAGACTGGCGATGTCAGATAAAAGTGCAAAGCTGCCCCAGAAGTACACTTGAAGTTCGGGCGACCAAGATCCTACACACACGCACACACCCAATTACATTATTGTCCCCTGATAGTATATTATCACATCGTTTATATATGTCATTAATGTGTCATAGTGCATTAAACCAAATTCAAACTATCGAAACCATAGAAAACCCAACACGAATGACATGACTTACACAATAATAAAATAAGATATAAAGACATAACTAAAATGTGCCCATAGGACACTGATGTCCCCACTTCCGATTTCTTGTCACAGAAAGTAAGGGACATAATCCTGTATGCAGCGATAAGCAATTAAAGTGGTTATCGAACTTAACCAGATATAAAGGCCACACACCTATGTATAATGTCTAATGAGGATTGGACAGATAATTTCCAAGAAAGAGGCCTGACAAGTTATTTTTAGGTCATTTTTGCAAATAAAGGTCCGCAATTTTTACATGGCTGAAGCGATATACATGGTTATCGAACTTGACCAAGATATAATGTCACAAACAAGTGTGTAAAGTTTGGTGAAGATTAAACAAGTACTTTTTAAGAAAGAGTCCGGACAATATATTTTCTAAAGTATTTTTTGCAAATAAAGTGTCGCAACCCCTAAATGACTGCAGCGATTTACATCGTAATCAAACTTGACAAAGATATAATGGCCACACACATGTGTTAAGTTTGGTGTGGATTTGACAAATAGTTTACAAGAAAGAGTCCGGACATATTCTAGACGTGCATACGGACGGACGTACGGACAAGGGCAAACCTATATGCCACCACTATGTGGGGGCCTAAAAAGCCATGCTGAAACGTGTCATGCACTTTAGTATGCTACACACAATACTATGTATAACAATGGCAACAGATGGGGTCGAACCTCAAAATGATATAAAACTTCTGAAAGTAGGATATCCTTCGAAAGCAAAAGCAGAATGCAAAAGGAAAAAAATGCAGACTCGGTTTTATTGACTTTTTTGTGAGCAGTAATTAAACCTGCAACATTACTCGCACCCCTAGCACCGGCTAAGACGGTATTCAATTTTCTAAACAAATACACACCGAACCTAATGACACCGAAGGAACATAAAATATGTCAACATGGGAGAATGAAGTACGGGGCGACTTTGTACGGCCACCACATAAGCACTTAGATTACTATCTCCTTCCTGGCATTTAACAAGCAAGAACGAAGGCATGGTTATCGATGGAAGTTGGTGCTTTACAGTATCATAGGAATAAACCCTTTCTTTGATGCTCTGATTCCTACAATTTATCCTAAAGAACTCAAATTGAATAAAGCTAACCCGTCCGACAATTATGCAGCGTTTCTTAATCTCGACCTTAAAATTGATAATGGAATTATTTCTTCTAAAATATATGACAAAAGAGATGATTTTGATTTTAATACTGTTAATTTTCCTCATCTTGACGGGGATGTTCCCCGTGCTCCATCTTACGGGGTTTATATATCTCAACATATTCGTTTTGCTAGAGCTTGTTCATCTATTGACGATTTTAAACAGTCGAAATCTCATTTTAAATGAAAAACTGCTTAAGCAAGGATATAGATACATTTCGTTTTTGTCGTACCCTTTATTACTTTTCTACAGTTACTCTGTTTGCAGCTCAATCATTGATTACACTAGCGATAGGTGGATACAGTTTGTTCACTTAAATGTTTTCGTTATACATGGTGTGACCCCGGTGAGCAATTGCTTCCGGAGGTCGTAGTACAGTAAGAAGTAGTTCTTTAGAAATGCAGTGCTTTAAATATGAGCTAATAAGTGTCTCTTAAGAACTTGACAGGCTGAATAATTGCATATTTTCAAGTTATTGTGTGTATTCTCTGCCCATTGGGGTCATTTTTTGTGACTCTCTTACAGGACTACTTCCTCTGGTGGATGTTGGGAAATACGTGTGTGGAGCGTCAGTATGGCCCAAATTTAAAGCAAAAATAGACGGTGTGTACATACTTTAGTGTGTTGTGAAAAAAGTCAATGTTCTTGACCTTGTTTTCTGGTGATCTAGAGATTGTGTTTGGACTAAATATGAACGTGTTAAGAGGGTATAACCCAAATCTATGCATGGAAGTAGCTAGGGGATGCAGAAAATGCCTGTTTTTACATAGATTAAAGAAGGGCAAAAGTGACCGGGTTCACACCACATGCACTTTTCCACTGTAGTTGCCGTCGCGGTTGTTGTAGATTAGTCGGAGAGGGGATACGTTTATTTACACTGTTTGTCTTTTAGGGTGGGGATGGAATAAGTGTAAGGTTGGGCGCCCATAAACCGGTTTAACCCCCCAGTGACTTTTGTCACTGACCGTTCCAAGGCGGTGCTTCAATCTTCCCCCTATTTGTGTGTTTGTTTTGTCTTGGTGTGTCTCTTGTTATTTTTATAGTTATGTACATTTGCTGTTTCCTTGTGTTGCTGTTCGGGCGACTGTTTGTTCTGTATGTGGTGTTTCCTGAATGACACATTTTTGTACTTTTAGTTTAAGAAACAAATAATTGGATTTGGTTGATTCCACTAATCATACAAAAATGTTGATTACATGGCCATTAACGTCTTGAGGAGTGAGGCCCTGCTGAAGGAGCAACTTAAAATTACAAATGTATTTGTTAATGAGCATGATGAACTGAGGAGGATATTAATTATATTAAAGTCAACGTGGTGTATTCCATAGAATGTTGAAGAAATATGTATCACAGCTGGATGTTTTAATATTAAATATATCATCCAAATATCGACATGTTTCAGTGAACAGCTGTATGCGTTTAAGAATTAAGACTGAACGCCAAGTTTTTCTCATAGCTATTTGTATAGCTATGAGAAGAACTTGGCGGCGCAATGTCTTCTCATACGAATACCAATATATTAACGATATATTGCATCTCCATAAAGCACAAACATAATTTTAATCATGGTGATCTGACTCGAATGTGTAAATAGCTTGGACTCAGATGAAATAAAAGAGAAACTTCAATATGCCCGACATTTCGTCAATCGTCTTTTTCAAAAAGAAAATGATCGAATCAGAAATAGTCAGATATGCAACAAATCCAGGCTTTTGAGTTCTCAAGCATTTGATTGGCCAGATTTGAGCCAGAGGCTCAAACCTGACCATTAAAAAATTGAGAACGAACTCAGACTCAACTAAATGTTTTATAAGCATTGACCCTGGTCGACAACCACGTCAGGGATATTTGCATGTAATTACCGAACATTGCCAATAATATATAAACATATGGACTGATAGTAACAGCAGTTTATAAAAGTACATGTATGAGTCATGTAGGAAACGCCGTATGCAAAACACACGATGAAAAACGCATATGCATATATTAGACGCAAAGATACACAAAAAGACATAACAAACAAAAACAGTTGGAAGATGGAAGTACCGCATTGGAGCGGCCAGAGATAAATGTTTAAAACGGTTTAGGGGCACTCAACCTCACACTTATTCCATCCCCAGTGTAAAAGAAAAAAACATTGTAAATAAACCTATCCCCTTTTCGACTAATCTATAACAACTGCGATGGCAAATACAGTGGACAATTACATGTAAAACGAAAACGTTCGTCTGCGAAACGGACTGAATCAACCTATCGCTTGTGTACTCCATGATTGGGCTGCAAACATAGTAACTGTAGAAAAGTAATAAAGAGTACAAAGACCCGACGTCTTCCGTCTGTTTCAGGATTTAAGAGATCGTCTTCATTACAAATGAAAAAGCAGTAAAGTTAAGCAGGAAAAGCGACACACAAAACGCCACAATTACCAAAACACCTACGGAAAGCATCGCAATTTATACTCATACACACACATACAGTAGAAAGTCACATACCAGACGCAATCACCACCAACACATCAATAGACAGCATGTCACACACTCACAACCAAACACACGCAAACACACGAGAAGAACACAGAAAACACCAACAAATATACAAACACCAGAGACAAACATGAACAAAACACAAGCACAAATACACAAGACAAACAAAAGTAAGGATGACAAAGAGAGAACCGCCATGGCACGGTCAGTAGCAAAATCACCACTGGGTTACGGACGTCCTAACCTCACATTTATCTCAAAGTCACCCTAGCTAAACAAGCATTGTAAATAAAGGTATCCCCTCCGGACTTCCCCACAACATAGAAGACAGTAATTACAGTACAAAATGTAAAACAGCATAACAACTGTGAAAGTCCGTCAAATATGTACTCAATGACTTTGCTGAAGACAGAGTAACTGCAGGGAAGCCGTTAAGGGCACGACAGAGAAAAGGTAATACATGAGTATGGTAAGCTCATCCCATTTCTTGGTTTAAGAGTTTACCATCATAGAGTACTACCCTCGGCCTGTCATCGAGCAAGCAAAGAGTTATCACAAAGTATCACAAAGTGTTATGTAAATAAGTGGACTTGTTCCACATAAATTGAGGTTAACATTTTTGCTTAACGCAAATGCTAAACGCAAATTCTAAGTCCAATTAAGTGACCTTGACCTTGGATAAACAAGCCGGGACTTGGCAGGCTACTGTAGCATGTCTAGATAAACATTGTGGATAAATTTGGGAAGGATCCACCGAGCGGAACTTGAGTTAGAGATGTTACAGACAGACCGGTTAACATTTTTGCTAAACGCAAATTCTAAGTCCAATTGTGTGACCTTGACCTTGGATAAACAAACCGGGACTTGGCAGGCTACTGTAGCATGTCTAGATAAACATTGTGGTTAAAGAGAAGGATCCACCGAGCGGAACTTGAGTTAGAGATGTTGCAGACGGACAGACGGACAGACAGCACCATTCCATAATACGTCCCCTTTTTTCAAACGGGCGTATACAAATGGATATCACCATGAATTTTTCTAAGTTTGTAGATAACATCACCATAGAAATATGGATGAGAAATAGTTGTTACAGTAACGTCCGTAAATTGCAGTTATATTTACTAATGAGGGGCAAATTTTGATAGTAGAATTGTGAAAAAGCTTTCCGAATTTTATGATATCTGTAGTCTTGCTTAAGAAGTTTATGAGTTATTATTAAATTACGACTATTAAAATCTACTAGCAAAGAACAGGCTCGGGCAAAGCGAATAATTTGAAAAATGTAAACCCCATAAAATGTAGACCGGGGAATATCTCCATCTAGAAAAGGATAATTAACAATTTTGAAATCGAAATCTTCCCTTTTATCGTATATTTTAGACGAAACTTTATCATTAGTGATGGAAAGATTCAAATCTAAAAAGGAAGCCTGAATGTCAGATGGGTTCACTTTGTTTAAAGTAAGTTCTTTTGGGTAAATAGAAGAAACCATATTTTAGCTCGATTTCGAACCTACAGTGAATAATTTCAAAGATTGAATCTGAAAATCACTTTACCATTAACCATTAAGCATTTTTCGGTGAAAACGAACATTCATTTAATATTAATAACACACTAATGAAGCCTACTTAAACTATAAATTATTTAGAACCATGCCATGAATAAAAAGTTATTGTACTCTGTTTTCAGTGACAAACCCATACTACAGCCAACACAGAGCCCCTCTATCCACGCGCCCACACACAGATACACACATACATGCAACAGCAGACAGAATCACGCGCTCACACAGCAGACAGACGCCTTCATAACACTAAAAAAGCAGATAGTGTATATATATATATATATATATATATATATATATGCTGAAAGTGGGAGATCCTAGAATGGACAAATCTAATCGTTAGCCATTATCTTACATCTGGCTCGCATTTATAAATAACTTAGACCTAGATAAACAGCTGACATACTAACTTCGGCTGTTCGACACCTAATCAATACTTTCTCAAACATTTAAATTAACCGAACATGGTAAAATATGTAAGAAGGCATTACCGTTTTACAGCAGGGAAAAAGTTAAAACAATACTAAAAGTAATAACGAGTCCAATATTGCTCTTAATGGTCATTTTCGGTCACCAATGAGTGATTATTCTGCAGAAACGAAACGCTGTTCTCTTTACTTACCCAGTGTGCAAAAATAATGCCTGCTCACAATACGGTCTGTCTAAATGTACACACTTCCGATGGTATATGATTACCTGCGGCATGTGAATGTAAACAACCGCAAGCCATTTTAGAGTATCGCTTAACGTCGGTCCTCGTTGAAGAAAGAACAAACAACAATCAATGCACGTGGTTTATATTTATAAAGTGCATGGGAAAAGTTCCTACAAGTTATCTCAATCATCTTTACAAACTGTGCAAACTAGGATACCTTTAGAGACATATGAGCTTAGGTGTTAAGTGATTGTGTGGCGGCCGTAAAAATTATTACTTTTGATGGTATAAATGAAAAAGTAGTAAAGTCAAGCAGGAAAGGCCACACACAAAACACCGCCATCACCAAAACACCTACAGAAAGCAGTTGATATAGCAATTTATACTCTCTCTCACACACACACACATACAGTAGGAAGTCACATACAAGACGCAATTTTCACCAACACATCGATAGACAGCATGTCACACACACACAACCAAACATACACAAACACATGAGAAGAACACAGAAAACACCAACAAATACACAAGCACCAGAGACAAACATGAACGAATCACAAGCACAAATACACAAGACAAACAAAATTAAGGGTGACAAAGAGAGAACCGCCTTGGTCCGGTCAGTAGCAAAATCACCACTGGGGGTTTAAACCCGTTAACAGACGTCCTAACCTCACATTTATCTCAAAGTCACCATAGCTAAACAAACATTGTAAATAAAGGTATCCCCAACGGACTTCCCCACAACATAGAAGACAGTTATCACAGTACAAACTGTAAATCTTAGCATAACAACTGTGAAAGTCCGTCAAATATGTACTCAATGACTTTGCTGAAGACAGAGTAACTGCAGGGAAGCCGTTAAGGGCACGACAGAGAAAAGGTAATACATGAGTATGGTAAGCTCATCCAATTTCTTGGTTTAAGAGTTTACCATCATAGAGTACTACCCTCGGCCTGTCATCGAGCAAGCAAAGAGGAAAGCGTAGCGACCGACTGTAAAGGGGTCGATAACTAAACATGCAGTGTGCAATATAATAACTTTCCTTCCAAAATGTTTTAATGCGTCGTTTAATAAACAAAGCGTGAAAATTGATATGACCACGAATTTTCCTATGTTTGTAGATAACATCACCATGTTGCAGTATCGTCCGTAAATTGCAGTTATATTTACTAATGAGGGGTAAATTTCGATAATAGAATTTTGAAAAAGCTTTCCGAATTTTAGGATATCTGTTTAACCCTTGTTGACGAATGAAAAAGTAGTAAAGTCAAGCAGTTTACTAGTTATAACTAAATTACGACTATTAAAATTTACTAGCAAAGAACATGCTCAGGCAAAGCGAATAAGTTGAGAAATGTTAACCCCATAAGATGTAGACCGGGGAACATCTCCATCTAGAGAAGGATAATTAACAATTTTGAAATCGAAATCTTCCCTATAAGTTTTGAAACTTGAGTAGTGTTGCACTTATAATTACTACTCATGAACAGACTCAATTAAACCGAGCCTGCAATGTCTCTTTTGGTATTGCTGATTTTGCTTTCGAAGGATCACTCACTTTCAGAATATATTTAATCTTAAATGTAAAATAAGTGTCTGCTCCTATGCAGGTTCGAATGTATAATCCACAGATTTTCCTTGACTAATGGTATGACCAGAGACTTTATGTCCCCTTTGTCCCTTTAATGTGTGAGTAAAATGCTACGCAAATATTTTGGACATTTATTCGAAGTATCGTGTTTATTTGTCATGCCCTTTACTCTTTTCACGCTAGCGGCGAAATTGTTATTACCTATACAAACAGTTTAGATCCAGATGAGACGCCAAATGAATGGTAGGGTGTTTTTAGACCTAGGGCGAGATGGTGTTGCGCTTAACAATTGCCCGTGTTACTCTAATCAGAGAATGATATTTTACAGCTACCAGGGGATTTGAATTGTAGCTATTAAGGATATATATAATAGTTTAAATAATTCTTAATCAAAATACATCTTGATGATACTCATCAAGTAACAAACTTTTTTCCCTGTCGCGCGCTTAACGGCTTACCTGCAGGTGCTCTGACTTCAGCAAAGTCATTGAGTACATATTTGACGGATTGTCACCGTTATTATGCTATGTTTTACATGTTGCCCTGTGTTCACCGTCGTCTATGTTGTGGGTTAGTCCAGCGGGGATACCTTTATTTACAATATTTGTAAAGCTAGGGTGACTTTGAGAGAAGTGTGAGGTTAGGACGTCCGTAAACCGGTTTAAACCCCCAGTGGTGTTTTTGCTGCTGACCGTGCCAAGGCGGTACTCTCTTTGTCACCCTTCCTTTTTTTTGCCTTGCGTCTTTGTGCTTGTGATTTTGTTCATGTGTGGGGCGTTTGTCTCTGGTTCTTGTGTATCTTTTGGTGTTTTCTGTGTTCATTTCGTGTGTGTGTGCGTTTGGGTGTGTGGTTGTGTGTGTGTGTCATGCTGTCTATCGGTGTTTTGGTGGTGGTTGCGTCTTGTATGTGGCTTTGCCTGCTTGACTTTACTCCTTTTCCATTTACCAGACTTACGCTACCTGCTGGTGCTCTGATTTCAACAAAGTCATTGAGTACATATTTGCCGGATTGTCACAGTTATTATGCTATGTTTTACATGTTGACCTGTGTTCACCGTCGCCTATGTTGTTGGTAAGTCCAGCGGGGATACCTTTAATTACACAATTTGTAAATGTAGCCGGGTAGAGATTACGGTGAAATAAGTTGATAGGCTTTACTGTGTGGCTTGGTAGCTCAGTCGGTAGAGTGTTGGCATGGTAAGCCAGAGGCCCTGGGTTCGAGTCCAAGTCGAGTCGCAACTTTTTCACCATGTTACATAAAGCTAGGGTGACTTTGAGAGAAGTGTGAGGTTAGGACGTCCGTAAACCGGTTTAAACCCCCAGTGGTGTTTTTGCTACTGACCGTGCTAAGGCGGTACTCTCTTTGTCACCCTTCCTTTTGTTTGCCTTGCATCTTTGTGCTTCTGATTTTGTTCATGTGTGGAACGTTTGTCTCTGGTTCTTGTGTGTCCTTTGGTGTTTTCTGTGTTCATCTCGTGTGTAAGTGTGCGTTTGGGTATGTGGTTGTGTGTGTATGTGTGTCATGCTGTCTATCGGTGTTTTGGTGGTGGTTGCGTCTTGTATGTGGATTTGCCTGCTTGACTTTACTCCTTTTCCATCTATATCCTTGCTTAATCAGTTTTTCCGTTTAAATGAGATTTCGACTGTTAAAATCGTCAATAGATGAACAAGCTCTAGCAAAACGAATAAGTTGAGATACATAAACCCCGTAAGATGGAGCACGGGGAACATCCCCGTCAAGATGAGGAAAATTTACAATATTAAAATCAAAATCATCTCTTTTGTCATATATTTTAGAAGAAATCACTCCATTATCAATTTTAAGGTCTAGATCAAGAAACGCTGCATAGTTGTCGGACGGGTTAGCTTTATTCAATTTGAGTTCTTTAGGATAAATTGTAGGAATCAGAGCATCAAAGAAAGTGTTTTCTCGCTTCTCAGCTGTGCTAGATAAGCTGAGTTACTAAAGATAGCCGTACTAGAAATCCTTATCCCGTGACTAGTGTATTCATACGCGTGATTGGGTAAAATCAATACAAGGGAAGGAACTATTACAGAATTATACAAACATTTTTATAGGCAACAACCGTATGAATGGAAATGGATATGACCCCGAATTTTCCTAAGTTTGTAGATAAAATCCCCATAAAATTCTGGTAGAGAAATGCCTTGTCGCAGTAACGTCCGTAGATTGCAATTATATTTACTAATGAGAGGTAAATTTCGATAATAAAATTTAGAAAAAGTTTTCCGAAGTTTGTGATATCTGTAACCTTGCTTAAGAAGTTTATCAGTTATAACTAAATTACGTCTGTTAAAATCTTCAAGCAAAGAACAGGATCGGGCAAAGCTAATAAGTTGAGAAATATAAACCCCATAAGATGTAGAACGTGGCACATCTCCATCTAGAAAAGGATAATTAACAATTTTAAAATCAAAATCTTCTCTTTTATCGTATACTTTGGACGAAACTTTATCATTTGTAATTGAAAGATTCAAATCTAAAAATGAAGCATTAATGTCAGATTGATTAGTTTTGTTTAAAGACAGTTCTTTTGGGTAAATTGAAGAAACCATTGTATCAAAATAAGGATTATCTAAATTCAAAATATCGTCTAAATACCTTGAAGTTTTATTAAAAGCATTAACAATATCGGTCTGTGTATCAGGTTTTAAGCTAAGCATAAAATCCCTCTCGTGGCAATACAAAAACAAATCTGCAACAAGAGGGGCACAATTTGTACCCATGGGTATACCAACAACTTGACGATATATGGTATCCCCATAACGCACAACTGTATTATCTAAAAGAAAGGTAAGAGATCTACAAACATCAAGGCAAGTCCACATTGTGTAATTTTCAACTTCTGAATTCGAAAAGAATGAACGTTGAACATTACAAGCAATGAACATTTTTTTTCTCTAGCAAAGTTTTTTTTCTATTAATTTAATAAGGTTATCCTTTATAAGATGGTGAGGTAGAGTAGTATAGAGTGTAGAGAAATCATAAGACCTCAGTAAAGAAATGTTATACTGTTCATTTTCAAGTTTTTTTTTGGTCTTTAGGCGTCTCTTGATGTTTTTATAGTTGTGTACATTTGCTGTTTCTTTGTGTTGCTGTTCGGGCGGCTGTTTGTTCTGTATGTGGTGTTTCCTGCATGACTCATTTTTTACTTTTGTAGTCAACAATAATGTATCGGGTATTTTTAAGTTGTTTCGAGATGCAACATAGTTCAGATGCGTTCTTAATATTTATCAACAAAAGTGTCCGTGCATGTACACTTTATGGAACATATGTTAATAATCTTAATTGCAAGTGCAGTTTACACAAACCAACGAGGTCCACATTTTTCATTTACTAATGTTGATCTGTTGGGATGATATTGTGCAAACAGATTCGTGTATTTTTGTCACAAACTTTGACTTAAAAATGCTATATTGAGAATATTAATACAATTAGAGTATTCTCGTGAAACTTTGTAGTCAATAATAATGTTTCGGATACATTTAAGTTGTTTTGAGATGCAACATAGTTCAGATGCGTTCTTAATATTGTCAACAAAAGTGTCGTTGCATGTACATTTTATGAAAATGTTAATAACCTTCTTTGTAAGTGCATTTTACACAAACCAACGAAGTCACAATTTTCCATTTACTAATATTGATCTGAAATGTTCAAGAACACATTAGATTTAACATTGCCATATATGAAGAGGTTATTTAATGCGATCCTAGCTTCAGGTCGCTACCCATCTGAATGGAGTCAAAGTCTTATTAGTCCTATCCATAAGAAGGGGTCACGTGATAATCCTAACAACTTTAGAACAATATCAGTTGGCAACAGTCTAAGTAAAATCTTTATGAAACTATTAAGTATTCGTTTGACATTATGGGCAGAAACACATTCAGTCATTGATGAGTCACAGGCAGGTTTTAGAACGGGATACTCTACCATAGATAACATATTTAATCTATCCGCTATCATCCAGAAATACATATCCAAGCGAAATGGACGCTGTTACGTATTTTTTATCGACTTCTTCAAAGCATTTGATAGTTGTGGACATACGCAGTTGTGGGATAGCCTTGTACGTAAGGGAATAAGTAGAGACAGTAAACTCCTGAAAGTTTTTGAATCTATGTACAACCAATTGAAATCTTGTGTTAAGCTTAGACAAGGCTTAACAGAATATTTCACTTGTTCAAAAGGTACAAAACAGGGATGTGTCAGTTCGACGATAATATTCTCATTGTTTATCAACGATCTGGTATCTTATATGAAAAAGCATTGCCGCAACAGTATATTTATAACTGATGATATTGAAGCGATCCAGGGTCTGATGTTCGCCGATGACGTAGCTGCAGTCGCAGATACTGTAGTTAATCTACAAGACCACATAAACCGCATACACGAATTCAATGAAGCGACGGGCATGGAATTAAACTTGGAAAAAAGTAAAGTGATGGTCTTTAGAAATGGAGGAGTGTTGAGAAATAATGAGCGGTGGTTTTATCGTGGGAAGAGAATTGAAGTTATCGCACAGTATAAATATCTAGGAGCACTCTTCACTCCAAGACTAGTGTGGACAAAAACAAAACAAATGTTAAGTATGCAAGCAACTAAGGCGGTCGGTGCTATACAAAGATACCAACGGCAGTTTGGTTATTTTCACCACAATGAGGCGTTTAAACTGTTTGACTCAATCGTGAAACCAATCCTATTATACGCAAGCGAAATATGGGGTTTTTCTAATGCTAAGGAAGCAGAACATGTGCATATCAGATTCTGCAAAAGGGTGTGTTGTATGAACCACAATGTAGCCAACTTCTTTGCACTCAGTGAATGTGGAAGATATCCATTGTACATTACATATTTCGAAAGATGTATCAAGTTCTGGGTCAAACTTCTAGAATTACCAAGTACTAGATACCCTAGACAGTGTTATTTGATGCTCAAGAGATTAGATGAATGTGGTCGTACAACATGGGTAACCTATATAAAACGTATCTTATTCCAGTACGGTTTTGGATATGCTTGGATCGCAAATGAAATTGGTAATAGAATTAGGTTTATCCAATTGTTTTCACAAAGACTGAGAGACTGTGCTGGACAGAATATTTTGAAGATATTACGTCTTCACCAAAGGCACTGTCTTACAAACTGTTTAAAAGTGCCCTTGTGCCAGAAGCATATCTCTCACTACCAATAAACTATCACTTGAAGCGAACTCTATCAAATTTTCGCTGCTCCAGTCATAACTTAATGATAGAAAAAGGGCGTCATTTGAACATTGAAAGGGACTATAGATTTTGTAGACATTGCTTAACCAAGAACACTTATGCCATTGAAAACGAAATGCATTTTATTGTGATATGCCCGCTGTACGACGAGCTACGTAATATGTATTTTAGAGACGAGTGGTTGCATATGGTAACAAACCAGCGAAAATTTGTCCTGATCATTTCAGACTGCAGGCAAGATAGCATTTTCGTATTAGCATAATATATAGAAAAGGGACTTGTGCTACGTCAGAGACTATTAGAATCTTCAGTGTAAATCCCTGATATCTAATTGATACATGTATAACTTGTACATTAAATTAAATAGAATTCAATGCAAAAAAAATACATTTACATATCGTCTGTCTAAAACCAGAGCAGAATAAGTGCATGTTAATATTGTATGTGTACCTAAGCTTTTCGGGATTAAAACAGCCTATTTGCAACCACAGTACTTAGAATCCTATGTGGAAGTAGTCAATATGAATAAAAATAGACGTTTAGGCGCATTTACTGCCTTCACAAAGGATCCTACAAGAAAAACAGCAGCACTTGCATTAAATATTCTACTTTGTCATAATATATCGACATTTCGTGAACCAACATAACATATATAGATTGATGTTTAATTACTTTTGATAAAAAAAAACCTTATTGAAGCATGTGATTTGTATTTTGGGCCGGAGGCCTTGTATTGCAAATAAACCATTGTCATTGTCATTGTCATCTGTTGGGATGATATTATTCAAACGTTTTATTTGACATTCTCAATCAATGTATCTATGTCAGTTTCATATACGGCAAAGCAAACAGATGGCCAATGCACTCTATCTTTAGAAAACGTATTTTCTCAGACGTTATGTATGTAATTTTTTTCAAAATAGTTTGATAAAAATGCATTAAAGAAATATTTGGAAAACTTTATCGAATATCTCTTTCTCATTGTTAAGAAAGTAGTATCAATTCTTTTGATTTAAAAATTAGACAGCGATCGTTTCATATTTTCTGCAAAAAAGTATCTGTATTTTTTAAAGGCCCGATTTTCATCAATGTTGCTGTCATATAATATAATTTTTAACTGAAAAGCTGCTAAAGCAAGGATATAGATATCAAACTAAAACATTCTCTAAATATTATTATCTAAATCTCTCACTTATTGGCAGGTACAAATGTAATTTGAAGGCACTCCTGCGACGCGGTATTTCACATCCTGAATGTTATGGTGATGTGATTTACAATTTCGTTCAATTATTGGACATACCCATTTTCTCACTTAGTTTATCAAATATGTAAAAACTATCAAAAAGAGATATGATCATATAGTACAAAAACATACTGCATGTATAATTGTCAACCCTTTCACAGTTGGCAATTACCCTTTTCTGTTTTCATGTACGCCGACAATAAAGGTTTAGTACTGTATGAAGACGACCTCTTAAATCCGGAAACGGAAGGAGGACGTCGGATATCTGTTCTGTGTCGCGCCCTTTACTGCTTTTCTACAGTTACCCTGTTTGCAACTCAGTCATTTAGTACACTAGCGATCGGACGATACAGTTTGTTTCACTTAAATATGTTTCCGTTCTACATGCAAGTTACCAATGTATTTGCCATCGCGGTTGTTGTATATTAGTCGGAGAGGGGTACGTTTATGCACTGTTTGTCTTTTAGGGTGGGGATGGAATAAGTGTGAGGTTGGGTGCAACATAACCAGTTTAAATCCCAGTGACTTCTGTCTCTGACCTTTATGAGGCGGTACGTCCATGTCTCCCTATTGTTTGTTTGTTTTGTCTGTGTGCGTCTCTTTGTGTTTTGGTAGTTATGTGTACATTTACTGTTTTCTTGTTGTAGTGTTGTTCGGGCGACTGTTTATGTTGAATGTGGTGTTTCCTACATCACTCATATTTATACTTCAAACAATGTCGAATTATAAAACTTGAAATTAAGAACACTGAGGAAGATTTTAATATTTCAACATCTAAAACATAATGTGTTTGTTTCTGTCAGCTAAGAAAATATAAATAACCAGTTATAACAGTTTATAATATATAAACCCTTTGATTGACCAGATTTAAATAAATTACATTTGATACAAAGTTTAAATCTGTACCAAATATAAGTTAAAACGTTGTAAAGTCAAGCAGAAAAAGACACACATACCAGTAAAACGCAACAACCAAAACACAGATAGAAAGCAAATATCCCCCCCCCCCACACACACACATACAAACACACGAGACAAAAACATTAAACACGAACAAACGCACAAGTACAAAGACACCAAACAAATATATAAGAAATAAAGAGAGTACCACCTTGGAACGGTAACCACCACTGGGGTTTAAACCGCTTTACCGACGTCCTAACTTCACACTTATCACAAGGTAATCCTAGCTTAACATATATAGTAAATAAAGCATTTGAATAAAAAATGTCTTACATCTCTTAGTCTTCTAGCTCACATTGGCAGATGGGCAGATTTGAAAGTGCTTTTATGCCTGGCCTTAACGAATATCTATCAGTTGGACGTATTGTATTTGAATCAGCCAGGTAGCCTTACCTGAAGAAATTTCACACCGTTCATAATCAGAGAATATTCGACATGTTCTTGGTGCTTTCAAGACTTCACCGCAACTAATCCTGCTAATGACATAATTTTACGCAAAATACGAATCTGTTTGTGAAGGAAGTCTGATGCAAAAGGGCATATCGACCTCCGTGTCAGGTCGACAATTCACGGGGAAAACATCCGTCTGCTCTGCGTCTGCTTTGTTTGCAAATGCTTAGCACAGCGTATTTACTCAAACTTTGCAGGGGGTTAACGTAATGATAGGTTTTGCAAGGTACATTGCACGTGCAGCATTACAACATTTTATTTAGAACGTGATCTAGTTAGATATTACTTTCAGAGGATGGCAATGTATACATAAAACAAATTGTAAATCCAAAAAGTGCACCCCAAAACACGAAGTGGTGCTCCTAACTTTTAGGTGATGCATAAAGGGTGTCACAAAGCCAATACTTGTGCTGTCATATTTGTAATCACGAAAAACGAAAAATACCTTTCCATGATGAGTTTTATAGCAACATAATGTGTTTTATTCAACCTTTTTTAATAAAAAAGTAGTGAAGTAAAGCAAGTAAACCAAGACGCAATCTCCACTGAATCCTTGATAGAAAGCATATCACAGACACAAACGCACACGTACAAGAGGCGAACATCTCAAACATCAATAAACACACAAGTACAAGCGATAAACATTTCAAACATCAACAAACGCACAAATACAAAGACATTAGACAAACATAAAAGTAAGGGTGATAAAGTGAGTACCGCCTTGGAACGGTCAGTGGTAAAACATCAAAATGTACTGGATACCTAAACTACTTCAAACGCTATATAAATCACGCTTAATGGCAAATTCCGTATCATGCACAACTACCACACTATCCAAATTAAGTGCACCGTGTCATTCAGCAGTTAAGAAACTTAGCAAGCGTTATTATAATACAATTTATGAGAATTTCCTGTAAGCACATACGGTATTTCTAAGTTAAACATTTCCTAGAGAAAATAAATATTCCCTGTATTTCTAGACATGCGTTATGTACCAATGACAGTGTAGATAAGTATACCTCGTGGACCTGTTAAGATCTTTGTGACGCAATCAACTTTCGGTTAGACAGTAAATTCGTTCGTTGTGGATATTCTGTATATCGCTGGGTCTTGATATAAGCCCCCGTAGCTCTTTTCGGTTACTGGCCGTTCAAATGCGGTACACTTACTTTCACCCTACGGTGTACAGTAAAACCTCTGTATTACGGTCACTAAATTATATCAAGTATTTGGTGTTAAAGACAGGTGGCTGCTTAAAGCAAGGTGAAACTCAAACAGAACGCTCTGTTTAACTTTCACCTTGCTTTATGCAGCCACCTGTCCTAAATACCAACTAATTAACACAATTTAGTGGTCGTTATAGAGATATTTTACTGTACACTAGTTTATACAGTTAATGTTTGTCTTGTGACTGTGCCCTTTCTTCTTTGATGGTGTTTGATGCCGTGCCCTTTAGTGCTTTACTCTCCCTGTTTGACTGTGTTCCCACTTTTAAAGAGAAACATAAAACTAAGTAATGTGTATGACCATGTCTTAAATCCACATCTTCAGTGTATCCCTGTCGACCACCAGTGATGCAAACAAATTCTGATATTAATCAGAAGATAGGTGATTAAAGTGCCGTTTCGTCCAACGAGTGTATATGCGTGTCCATTTCATACGGTTTACATTCACGTTGCCGATATAATGGCGTCATCACTGAAACCATTTCCTTTTTACAGTAGGACCTTGAAATATACCAACACTTAGAACAAATTAGGGACGACTTTTTTACGACCGCCACACAATCACCTAACACCTGCTTTTCTGAAGTACATATGAAAAAGTAGTAAAGTCAAGCAGGAAAAGTCGCACACAAAACGCCACCATCACCAAAACACCTACAGAAAGCATAGCAATGTATACTCATACACATATACAGTAGAAAATCACATACAAGACGCAATCACCACCAACACATCAATAGACAGCATTTCACACACATAACCAAACACACGCAAACACACGAGAAGAACACAGAAAACACCAACAAATACACGAGTACCAGAGCCAAACATGAACAAAACACAAGCACAAATACACAAGACAAACAAAAGTAAGGGTGACAAAGTGAGAACCGCCTTGGCACGGTCAGTAGCAAAATCACCACTGGGGGTTTAAACCGGTTTACGGACGTCCTAACCTCACACTTACCGGTATCTCAAAGTCACCCTAGCTAAACAAACATTGTAAATAAAGGTATCCCCGCCGGACTTCCATACAGCATAGAAGACATTAATCACAGTACAAAATGTAAAATATAGCATAACAACTGTGAAAAGGTAATACATGAGACGATTGCAATATAATAGGGTCATAAACTTTCTTCCTAAAAGTTTTAATGCGTTTAATAAACAAATCGTGGAAATGGATATGGCCATGAATTATTCTAAGTTTGTAGATAACATCACAATAGAAATCTGGATGATAAATACCTTGTTGCAGTAACTTTCCGGAAATTGCAGTTATATTTACTAATGAGGGGTAAATTTCGATAATAGAATTTTGAAAAAGCGTTCCGAATGTTATGATATCTGTAGCCTTGCTTAAGAAGTTTATGAGTTCTAATTAAATTACGACTATTAAAATCTAGAAGAGCAGGCTCGGGCAAAGCGGATAAGTTGAGAAATGTAAACCCCATAAGATGTAGACCGGGAAACATCTCCATCTAGAAAAGGATAATTAACAATTTTGAAATCGAAATCTTCCCTTTTATCGTATATTTTAGACGAAACCTTATCATTAGTGATGGAAAGATTCAAATCTAAAAAGGAAGCCTGAATGTCAGATTGGTTCGCTGTTTTTAAAGTATGTTCTTTTGGGAAAGTAGAAGAAACCACATTTTCAAAATAAGGATTATCCAAATTCAAAATATCGTCTAAATACCTAGACGTTTTATTAAAAGCACTAACAATGTCAGATAGTGTATCAGGTTTTAAACTAAGCATGAAACCCTTCTCATAGCAATATAAAAACAAATCTGCAACAAGAGGGGCACAGTTTGTTCCCATAGGTATACAAACAACTAGACGATATATGGTATCCCCATAGCGCACAAATATGTTATCTAAAAGAAATGTTAAAGATCTACAAACATCAAGGCAAGTCCACATTGTGTAATTTTCAACTTCAGAATTAGAAAAGAATGAACGTTGAACATTATAAGCAAGGAACATTTTATTTTCTCTGGCAAAAGTTTTTTCTATCAATTTAATCAGTTTATCCTTTATAAGATGGTGAGGTAGAGTAGTATAGAGTGTAGAGAAATCGTAAGAGCTCAATCAAGAAATGTTATACATGTACTGTTCATTTTCAAGGTTAGTTAAATATCATTTGAATTTTTTATGGACCAAAAACATTAATACCATATATTTTTAAATTAGAAACTGCTCAAGGAGACTGCTTTGATATTTGTTAAGACTCTTAGTATAATATTATACTCTTTTGTTCTCTAAATTTATACTAATACGTCTTACTTACGGAGATATTTTCATATGCTAAGATGTCTTGCTTAAGTGTCCTCTTATCGTACTACGAAATACATGTTATCCACCCCCCTCTCTCTCTATCATAAAAACTGTTAATTTTGTTTGCCATTAAATATATATATAAATGCTTTGTATTGGGAGCATCAAATCTAATGTAAGAACTTGTGACCCGACCCAATTTCTTCTAATATGGAAATCAAATATGTTTAAACAAGGAGACTGTTTGCAAAAAGTGTGCGATAACGTTTGAATATAATGTGCGTGTTGCATCCAGCTTGGAACGTTGTAGTGGGTTGAATTGCTTGGCGCACCTAATAACGAGTTGTTTTTAAATGCCAGTATGGTCGAAATGACCAATATACGTATTAAAAAGAAAGCATAATAAAATTGCATACAATCTTTATTTATTTTTCACTGCTTTCTTCTATATATTCTGATATCGACTGTAAATCTCATTTCTTAAAACAACGGTTTATATAGCATTATCTCTTATATAAAATATTCTAAATTCCTAAATATAAAGACAAAACACAAACCGTCCGGGTATTGTAAGCTATGAAAAAAACATGTTAATTGGTTAAATGAAAAAAGTAGAAATCTGAATACAAATTGCAAAGTTACGCAGGAAAAGCAATACACAAGACAAAGCAATTAAAATTCCTCGATAGAAACTGCATACTCAACCACACACATCTACAGTAAAACCTCTCTATAACGGCCGCTAAATTGTGTTAATTAGCTGGTATTTAGGGCAGGTGACTGCTAAAAGCAAGGTGAAAGTAAAACAGAACGCTCCTATAGCAGCCACCTGCATTTAAGACAAAATACTTTATGTAATTTAGTGTCCGTTATAGAGAGGTTTTACTGTATACACATACCCCACACGCTCGAGATGCAAAACACAACATAATACAAACTTAAAAGTAATGCTGGCAAAACATTACCGCCTTAGACGGTAAGTGGCAATACAACCACTGGTGGTTTAAACTGGTTTAAAGATGCCCTAACCTCAAACATACAGCGTAAATAAAGGTATCTCACCAGAGGTCACAACAACATAGAAGACGGTCAACACAGGACAATATGTACAACTAAACATAACAACAACTGTAAGTCCGTCAAATATGTACTGAATTGAAGTATTTTACACTAGGCATTTAGAACAACCAGAGTAACTCTGTCGACAATAAGATTAGGGCATCGCACCCTGGTCTTTGTATATCGTCTCCTCTCTCTGGGGCGCCTAAATAGACCAGAGTGAGCCCACAACAGGCAAAAGCGGATATAACGAGTAGAACAACCGACCTACTAGGCGGAATTTGTCCGTATTTGATAATTACACTGTTCGAACCGGGATTCGAACCATATCGATTAGGAGGTATGTGATTGTCAGTTAAATAACATATAAGTGATTGTGAGTCAAAGGGTTTAACAACTCGATCACAGCAGCCCCTAGAAAGACAAAGAGATCACTTAAAATTAGTGTTTACAATCACCATTCCCAGCAAAAACAGTTAAAGACCAAACCCATACTACTGCTAATGGTAAAATTGAATTTTCAAACTCATTGATAATTAACTATTCACTAAAGTTTAGCATTTCGTATGTGGCTCTCCCTGTTTGACTATTTGTTCCATATTTAGTGTTTGATTTCCATTAAAGCGAATTTCGAGGACTTTTTGTGATGCCAACATTTACCCCAGTGTATCCCTGTACCATAACGCTCTGAGGCTGAGTACTGTCCTTCCCTGTAATACAATCCATTAAGGTTAGTAGAGTGGCAATCATTGTACCACCAAGCACCTACGTATGTCACTGCGCAGTTTTTGTCTCGCCTTCGATCATTGTCATTGTCGTAGGTTGTAAAGGATTGCCTATTACTTTTAGCCATTGAATCACCACATGTTCCAGTAAAACCACTTATGTCCAATGCAAAGTTGGATGCCAAGTCACCGATCTTGAAATGAGAATAATACGCCGACATATTTGGAGGTGTGACTTCAGAGTATTGCTCCATGTAGATAAAGAGCCGACTACCATCCTTTGTCAAATGATAAATGTTCTCCAAACCAAGCCAGTATTCCCCTGTTCTATTTCCGAATCCCATCACGTAATCGTTCCAGCCGCGGTAAAAAATTTCCGATCCATCTATGCGTCGTTGAACAACCGTCCAGCCGCCTTTGGTCATGTCACACCATGCATCCGTTAAGTACCCGCCTGGTGGGTGTATCACATAGACACCGTCTTCGTGGTAAGAGACATCATGTAGTTCAGAGCAATCGTGTCTATATGGCCAAACCGTTGTTCTCACTCGAGAATTGTCAGTTAGTTCTATCTAGAATAAAAGAAAAATGATTCCTTTTCGGTATTTGAAAATAGCTTTTGAGGTAATGGGTTAAAGGGTTTTAAAATGTGTTTACCTGTAGAAAATTTAGTCGAGTCCCGTACACACTTTCTGGTTGGGTTGTGTCTTCGCTGGTATTATCTACAGCAGAGTTACAGACGCATTCACCCGTTCCCGGTGTAAAATACAGAGAAGGCACCATACTACCATCAACGTATGTACAGGCAGTTGAACATCCGATAAGAGACTGCGAAATCACACTTTCTACTTCTAAAGATTTATCTTTAAGCTTTCGAACAATTTGGAAATTCCAGTTTGAAGATATTTGTTTCCGCCTCCATATGTCTGCAGTGACCATTGCAATAAAAATGAGACACATCAAAACTGCCAGACGAATTAATATGTTTTTCATTATGACTTATGAGAACAGTTGTAATTTCAAGTTTGAATAATAATACAGAAATGAAATGAAAGAGCACAAAAAGAGTAGGATTTCTCCTTCATATGCTATTCCTATCAGTGTGTCACTATATGACTGTTATACGATTTCGCAATATTTCTGCAGGTACAGTCCAATATAACGGGGTTTAACGATTGAAAATTTCCAGCTGCAAGTCTGAAACAAATGAGTTAAGCTTTGCAATATAAAATGATTGGTCTCTTTGTATCACGTGGTTCGGCACTACCAGGAAATCAATAATAGGTCAATCGACCATCGGATGATCTTCCTGTGGAAGTATCGGCAAAACAGGTGTTATACCTGTGCATACAAATTGTTTTCGTCTTTGAGAGAAGTGTGAGGTTAGGACGTCCGTAAACCGGTTTAAACCCCCAGTGGTGTTTTTGCTGCTGACTGTGCCAAGGCGGTACTCTCTTTGTCACCCTTCCTTTTGTTTGCCTTGCGTCTTTGTGCTTGTGGTTTGTTCATGTTGTGGAACGTTTGTCCCTGGTTCTTGTGTGTCTTTTGGTGTTTTCTGTGTTCATTTCATGTGTGTGTGTGCGATTGGGTGTGTGGTTGTGTGTGTGTGTGTCATGCTGTCTATCGGTGTTTTGGTGGTGGTTGTGTCTTGCATGTGGCTTTGCCTGCTTGACTTTACTACTTTTCCATAGAAGTGTCTGAACTATAAATTCTGAAAGGCGGTGATACCCGAGAGAAAAAAATTGCAACACAAAAAGAGAAAATTGCAGACTCGGTTTTATTGAGTCTGTTTATGAACAGTAATTGAAAGTGCAACACTGCTCACGCCCCCTAGCACCGGCTTAAGCGGTATTCAATTTTCAGAACAAGAAGTACTGAAATTCATGATCTCGAAGAATCAGAAGGTATAACATCACTGAGAATGAAGTATAAGTCGGTTTTAGGTCATTATTACTAATGTAAGGTATAATGTATCAATACCAATACATATAATGTAGTTTCTGTTAGTATTTTATTCAAGTGTATACTGCTAATTATTCTTTTTTTTTTATAGACAAGTACATGTATGAGTCATGCAGGAAACACCGCATACAAAACACACAACCGCCCAAACAGCACCACGACTACAAAAAGCAAATGTACATTTATATAAAATACACAGAGACATAACAAACAAACAATAGGAGGAAGATGGAAGTACCGCCTTGGAACGGTCAGTGACAAATGTCATTGTTGAGGGGGTGTTAAATCGGTTTCGGGGCGCCCAACTTCACACTTATTTCATCCCCACCCTAAAAGACTGTAAATAAACGTAACCACTCTCCGACTAATCTACAACAACCGCGATGGCAAAAACAGTGGTAAAGTGCATATAAAACGAAAACATTTAAGTGAAACAAACTTTAACTACCTAACGAGAAAATATCCGACGTCCTCCTTCCGTTTCCGGATTTAAGAGGTCGCCTTCATAGAGTACTAATCTTTTCTTGTCGGCGTACATGCACAGAGGCCAGCATGATTGCAAACTGTAAAAGGGTTGACAAGCAGACATGCAGTGTATTGTAGTACAGTAGTATCATGTCCTTTTTAATGATTTTTTAAACATATTTGATGAAGAAAGTGAGAAAATGGGTATGTCCAATAATCTTACGAAGTTTGTAGATCACATCACTATAAAATTCAGGATGTGAAATACCGTGTCTCAGGAGCGCCTTGAAATTATATTTGTACTTGCCAATAAGTGAGAGATTTCGATAATAAAATTTAGAGAAAAAATTCTTAGTTTATGGTATCTATATCCTTGCTTAAGCAGCTTTTCAGTTAAAATGATATTTCGACTGTTATAATCGTCAACAGATGAACAAGCTCGAGCAAAACGAATAAGTTGAGAAATATAAACTCCGAAAGATGGGGCACGGGGAACATCTCCGTTAAGATTAAAATCCAAAATCATCTCTTTTGTCATATATTTTAGAAGACATCATTCCATTATCAAATTAAGGTCTAGATCAAGAAAATCTGCATAAGTGTCGGAAGGGTTAGTTTTATTCAATTTGAGTTCTTAGGGGTAAATTGTAGAATCAGAGCATCAAAGAAAGAGTCTGAAATTTTCTCTTTTTGCATTTCTACGGTTGCTTTCGAAGGATCACCCATTTTCAGAATATATGTTCTTCACAACAGCAGGTGTTAAGTGCTTGTGTGGCGGTCGTAAAAAGTCGCCCCCTACTTCATTATCAGTGTTGTTATATTTTCTGGTCCCTCGGGATCATTATGTCTCCCCCCATATTTATATAGGGGAGACATGTTGTTTTCGTGAGAGTTGTCTGTCTGTCCGTCTGTCCGTCTGTCTGTCTGTCCGTCTGTCCGTCTGTCCGTCACACTTTTTGTCCGGACGATAACTTCAATATGCCTGATGCCAGTTGATTGAAACTTCATATATGGAAAGAGCATAATGAGAGGAAGTGTCATGCAGAATGTACATAACTCTGGCTTCACTAATAATGGAGTTATTGCCCTTGTAAAAAAAATCACAATTTTTTGTCCGGACGATAAATCCTATATGACTCATGTCATTGGAATGAAACTTCATACATGGAAAGATCATGATAAGAGAAAGTGTCATGCTCAAAGTCCATAACTCTTGTTTCACTAATATTGGAGTTATTGCCCTTTGTAAAAAAAACCCACAATTTTGTTGTCAGGATGATAACTCCTATATGGCTCATGCCATTGGAATGACACTTCATACATAGAAAGATCATGATAAGAGAAAGTGTCATGCTTAAGGTCCATAGCTCTTGTTTCACTAATATTGGAGTTATTGCCCTTTGTAAAAAAAACACAAATTTTTGTCAGGATGATAACTCCTATATGGCACATGCCAATAGAGTGAAACTTCATACTTGGAAAGATCATGATAAGAGAAAGTGTCATGCATAAGGTCCTTAACTCTGGCTTCAATAAATTGAGAGTTATTGCCCCTTGTACATTTGTTTACCACTTTCTTGTCCGGATGATAACTCCTACATGGCTATTGCCATTGTATTGAAACTTCAAACATGTAAAGAGCATAATGAGAGAAAGTGTCATGAACAAGGGCCATAACTCTGGCATCAATACTTTTTGATTTATTGCCCTTTGTTACATTTTTAGTCCGATCAATAACTCCTGTTCTACTGATGCTATTTGAATGACATTTCATTTATGGAAAGAGCATGATGAAAGTAAGTGTCATCCACAAGGGCCATAACTCTGGTGTCAATATATTTGGAGTTAATAGCTGTTACAATTTTCTTCTTGAAAAATGTGATGTGGAAAGCGCATAATGAGGGGAAGTATCAATCATCAAGTCCATAACATTTTTAGTGATTTCCTTTTAAATATTGTTTTTATTAGAGGGGAGACATCCGTTTTTGTGACAAAAACCTCTAGTTGTTTTTGATGTTATTAGTTTTGAAAATTGAATATTGCTTAAGCCGATGCTAGGGGGTGTGAGTAGTTTTGCACTTTTAATTGCTACTCATAAACAGACTCAATAAAACCGAGTCTTCAATGTTCTCTTTTTGCATTTCTACTTTGCTTTCTAAGGATCACCCATTTTCAGAATATATGTACTTCATAACAGCAGGTGTTAAGTGCTGGTGTGTTAAGCTGCCGTAAAAAGTCCCACCGTACTTCATTCTCAGTGTTGCTATATTTCCTGGTCCTTCGGGATCATTAGTTTTGATGTTATTAGTTTTGAAAATTGAATACTGCTTAAGCCCGATGCTAGGGGGCATGCGTAGTGTTGCACTTTTAATTGCTACTCATGAACAGACTCAATAAAACCGAGTCTACAATGTTCTCTTTTTGCATTTCTACTTTTGCTTTCGAAGGACCACCCATTTTAAGAATATATTTAAAAATATAATCCAAATATCGAGAAGTTTCATTGTGATTGTGGATTCAAACGTAACATGAAATATCTCTCATAGCAGTACAAAAATAAATCGGCGACCAGTGGTGCATAATTCGTACCAATAGGAATACCAATCACCTGACAATCACCTGACAGTATATAGCATTCCCATAACGTATTTATATGTTATCCAGAAGAAATGTTAGTGATTCGCAAACTTCTGAGCAAGTCAAATTGGTGTAATATTTCATGTGCTCGTCAGAAAAGAAATCTTTATCAGCGTTACATGGCAAAAATGATGTTTTTTCAAGGGCAAATACTTTCTGGATTAAGTTAGTAAAAGTACAAAAATGAGTCATGCAGGAAACACCACATACAGAACAAACAGTCGCCCGAACAGCAACACAAGGAAACAGCAAATGTACATAACTATAAAAGCATCAAGAGACAAACAAAGACAAAACAAACATACAATAGGGGGAAGATGGAAGTACCGCCTTGGAACGGTCAGTGACAAAAATCACTGGGGGTTAAACCGGTTTATGGGCGCCCAACATGAAACTTATTCCATCCCCACCCTAAAAGACAAACAGTGTAAATAAACGTAAACAACCACGACGGCAAATACACTGGTAAAGTGCATGTATAACGAAAACATTTAAGTGAACAAACTGTATCCTCCTATCGCTAGTGTACTCAATGATTGAGCTGCAAACAGAGTAACTGTAGAAAAGTAATAAAGGGTACGACAAAAACGAAATAGTACAGATATCCGACGTCCTCTTTCCGTTTCTGGATTTAAGAGGTCCCCTTCATAGAGTACTAAACCATTCTTGTCGGCGTACATGAAAGAGGCCAGCGTGAGTGCCGACTGTAAAAGGGTTGACAACCAAATATGCAGTATGTTGTAGTACTATAGGATCATGTCCCTTTTTAATGAACTTTTTAAAATATTTGATGAACAAAGTGAGAAAACGGATATGTCCAATAATTTTATAAAGTTTGTAAATCACATCACCATAAAATTCAGGATGTGAAATACCGTGTCGCAGAAGTGCCTTAAGATTACACTGGTACTTGCCAATAAGTGACAGATTTTGATAGTAACATTTTGAGAAAGTGTTTCTTAGTTTATGGTATCTATACCCTTGATTAAGCAGCTTTTCAGTTAAAATGACATTTTGACTATTCGTCAATAGATGAACAAGCTCTAGCAAAACGAAGTTCAGATATATAAACCCCGTAAGATGGGGCACTGGGAACATCTCCGTCAAGATGAGGAAAAATTACAATATTAAAATCAAAATAATCTCTTTTGTCCTATATTTTAGAAGAAATAATTCCATTATCAATTTTAAGGTCTAGATCGAGAAAAGCTGCATAATTGTCGGAAGGGTTAATTTTATTCAATTTGAGTTCTTTAGGATAAATTGTAAGAATCAGAGCATCAAAGAAAGGGTTATCTAATTTAAAAATATTATCCAAATATCGTGAAGTTTCATTGGAGGCTTCTATAACATCTACTTGTAATTGTGGATTCGAACGTAACATGAAATCTCCCTCATAGCAGTACAAAAACAAAGTTGCGACAAATGGTGCACAATTCGTACCCATAGGAATACCAATTACCTGACGGTATATAGCATTCCCATAAAGTACAAATATGTTATCCAAAAGAAAGGTAGGTGATTCGCAAACTTCTGAGCAAGTCCAATTAGTGTAATATTTCATTTGCTCGTCAGTAAAGAAAGCTTTTTCAGCATTACATGCCAGAAATTATTTTTTTCCCGGGCAAATAATTTCTGGATTAAGTTAGTCAGTTTATCTTTAATCAAAATATGAGGAAGAGTTGTGTACAAAGTAGAACAAGAGTACCGCATACGGTACATAATACTCCCACTTGCAAACTTTCTCCGATTCAACATACCTTATAAGAGTTGACATTTTCTAATCTGTGCTATTTTTAAAAAAAAATTGAAGTGAATATCTTATTAAATAAAAAAAGTGACAGCTAATCCTCATATTTGCAGATTTTTGTAAATTGCAACGGCCATAACTCAGTAAAGACAAACTGAATGAACCTCAAAATAAACTCAGTTTCAGATTTTGTTGCTTAAAACATTTGTATTAAAAGTACAAAAATGAGTCATGCAGGAAATACCACATACAGAACAAACACTCGCCCGAACAGCAACACAAGGAAACAGCAAATGTACATGGGTAGAAAAAACAACAAGAGACGCACAAAGACAAAACAAACATTCAATAGGAGGAAGATGGAAGTACCGCCTTGGAACGGTCAGTGACAAAAGTCACCGGGGGTTTAAACCGGTTTATGGGCGCCCAACCTCACCCTTATTCCATCCCCATCCTAAAAGACAAACAGTGTAAATAAACGTATCCCCTCTCCGACTAAGTTTCATTTATATCATTTTAATAGTTTCCCCAGAAAACAACAGACAAACTAAAAGTTGATCGACAAAGAAAGCAACGATCACACAAAGTTCAAGGACCATAACTCTAGAATAAAATGACATATTAAAAACCCCGCAATATATGTGAAAATTCATATTAAGGTTTAACCATATAAAAAATTGAAGTAAATATCATTTCAAATGAAAAAGTTATGGCCATCCACATATTTGCACAGATTTGCATTATTTGTTTTTAAGTACAAGGGCCATAACTCTGAAACAACAAATCAAATGAACATCAGAATCAGCTTAGCTTCAGGTCTTGATGCATTAAACATGTGTGTGAAGGTTCATTAATAATTGTAAATCAGTTTTCCCAGAAAACAGCGGACAAACTATATGCATATATTTGCATTATGTTTTAATAAAAGGGCTTAACTCCGAAACGACGAATCAAATGAACCTCAGAATCGACTCAGCTTCAGCTCTTGAAGCATTTAACATTTGTGTGAAGTTGTGAAGTTTCATTAATATCTCTCAAATAGTTTTCCCAGAAAACAGCGGACAAACTATTTGCATGTATTTGCATTATTTTTTAAGGACAAGGACCATAACTCTGAAACGAAAAGTCAAATGAACCTCAGAATCAACTCAGCTTCAGATCCTGATGCATTAAACATTTGTGTGAAGTTTCATCAACATCTGTCAAATAGTTTTCCGAGAAAACTGCGGACAATCAAAATGTTGACGGACGAACGAACGAACGAACGGACGGACGGACAGACAGGGCCACGACAATATACGACCACCTTTATTAGGTGGGCGTATAAAAATCGTACGTGCTTACAGTGGATGCAAGATGCCTTTTGTTTAAGATTTCTGAAGAGTTTTTAATAGACCAGAAGAGATTTAATCCAGAATTTTCATAAGTCTTATCACAGTAGAATTTTACATGTTCTTTTACCTTCGTTAAACAAGAAGTCAAAAGTATAGACAATTAAGTAGTAGTACAGGAGCTAGAATTTACAATAAAACGCGCTTTATATGGTTTTTATGTAGTTTAGGTAACCAATACATTGTAGGAAGTTTATGTTGTGTAATTTTAATATCTGTTCCAAGTTGTAAGTTTATCTTTAATTAAATCATGAAGAAGAGTTGTGTAGAAAAATCGTATGTGCTGACAGTGGATGCAAGAAACATTTTGTTCTTAAGTTTGTTTAAGACTTCTGAAGAGTTCTTAATAGATCAGAAGAGATTTATTCCAAAATTAAGAAGTTGTACAAGAGCTAGAATTTGCAATAAAACGCGATTTATATGGTTTTCATGTAGTTTTGCTAACCAATACATTGTAGCAAGTTTATGTTGTGTAATTTTAATAAGTAGTTCCAAGTTGTTCACACTTTTGACATGATCGGAAACGATGGTCTTCTCGTCAGTATTAATTGAAATCTATGACTTTTTTCGCTTTTTTCGCCAGTATTAACTGAAATGTATGACTTGGTATTAATAATTTCCTGCTTCAAGACGTCGATATAATGTAATCGTCAAATAATAACGCCATTATTCGATGCCTTATCAACGGGAACAAAGACGTAGTTTGATTTGAACTCATGTAAACCCTTTTAAGGTGTCTAAAGGAAATTCTAGGTTTAGGTGAAAATAGGTGTTCATTTGAGCTATAAAATGAAATGCGTTTGTCAATTATATGAAAATAATGGGGTTTTTTCAAATTGAAAGATCATTAGACTCAACATGTTCTCTACGACCCTATTTAATACTAAAGTTTTGTAAAGCCCCTGCAATCTGACCTCGACAAGAGTTAAAATCTATCAAGGATGGTATTCTATATTTTTTTTGATCTTTATTAAGAAGAGATTGTAGACGTTTGTCTTTAATTATCTCGAAGTTACCAGTAATCTCATGACCAGCCAGAGACTAGCAAAACTTTGAGGTGGCACAATCTGAATTATCAGGAATATTATCATTAATATTAAGGTCGGCAACAATCGTATTATAGTTCAAATGATGGGTTTGTTATATCTGTAGCAGATAATTGGTGGTTCTGTATTTCTAAAGTATTTAGGAATAGTGCCAATTACATTTTTATCTCTGAATATACTCTGGAGGTCATTAAAATCGATACCTGTATTAATAAAAAGGGATTTTCAAAAAGAATCTTTGGTGTTCAGATAATTTGTCAATATGTGGTCTGAGAACATGTAGAGTAAAACTTTGTATCAAACTAGCCGTCCCAATGAGAGGATCTGATCTAAAAATGATTGTATCGGCTTGCTCGTCAATTTCTTTCAATGAAGATATTGATAAGGAAGAAAGTCTAGAAAGCAAGGCATGTTTACCAGAAGTTATACATAAAGTATGTGGGTCAAGAATAGTCACATTCCTTCAGAATTTATACGAGATTTTCGTTTAATATCACCAGTTTTTCGAATTCCATGTGAACGAGATTTGCGTTTTCTAATAGAAAAAAAATATGAAAAAACGTCTATGTCAGGATCTTTTGAAATATTGCCTGTATGGTAAATGTCATTTAGACCTAAAGGAAACGGGGTTTGTAAATTTTTAATCCTATTTAATTTAGCCATGAACCTAGCTTTCGACTTAAAACTACTTTATCCTTTTCATATGAAATGTATTGTACAGGTTGAACTATACATCCTTAAATGAATGGCCGGACTTTGTAAAATACTGGTATAAAACATTTCTAAGCTTTTTGTTTCGGCATTGGTGTATGCATGTTCCCTAAATCTGGTCTTCAGGGCACGGCCTATTTGGCCAACATTTTGCATACCACAACCAGGGGCGTTTCAAGTCAAAACATATATAATATTGGTTGTTGTGCAATCCACGTCTGAACTGATCTTAATATTGAAAGTTCTACCATTAACTGTTGATTTGATTGTTGAGTTACAAGAAAAATCACTACAACATATGCACCTCTTAGGATCGCACTTTTTTATTATAGGTTACACTCTGTGTTTTTGTAACCGGGTTGTTTACGAATAGAAGTAACGCGTTGCATAGTAGATTTTAAAGGTGAAAGTACAATCTTCACTCCATTGTAAAAACATTAATTGATCAAAAGAGATGGTATGTGAAAAGAAGATGCCGAATGTAGGTTAAACTGTTTCTAACGTACGCAAGGCTGAAGTAAAGAAAAGTTAGAAATATCATTGGGAACTTGGACAGAAGACACAGAGTGCATCTTAAGATATTTAAGTTCTATTAAAAGTATTTTAAGTTTGTTCATGTGAAACATATGGGAGGACACCTGAAGTGTGTGAATCAACAAGTCAATACACTCATATAACTACACAGTGCATCAAATTGTCGGTGAACACAATACATACCACGAGGTGTATGACATTAGATGATGTAAGAGGCGGATGAGAGTACTGTATGCCACTTGCGTAACCTGCAAGAGAATGATAACAACATAGATAACCTTTTTATCAATTTGTATTAACTAAACAATCAAATAACGTTACGCTGCCAAACACTTTTAACTTAATTTGAAAAACATACTTCACTTTTCGTTACGTTGTACACTTTCTTAACGGGACGGGATTTGAAATGTTTTTGTTTCATTTCTCGTTTTTCTTCATGTTACGTGTCTACAATGCTTCCTTTGATTCTTTAACTATTTTAGAAACAGATTTTTCTCACATCTTAGGAAATCTTAAGTTGGGAAAAGCAACAGACTGTGATATGATTAGTCATAACATGTTGAAAGCCACTCGTCATTCTGTTAGTAATGAAAAAGTAGTAAGATCAAATCCAAAGCCACATACAAGACGCAGCTACCACCAAAACATCGATAGATGGCATGTCAAACACACACAACGACACACCCAAACACACTCACATAAACGAGATGAGCACAGAAAACCTTAACAAACGCACAAGTACTAGAGATAAACATCCCAAACATGAACAAAAGCACAAGTAAAAAGACACAAAACAAAAGTAGGGGTGACAAAGCGAGTACCGCATTCGAACGGTCAGTGGCAAAATCACCACTGGGTTTAAACCGGTTTACGGATGTCGTAACCTCACACTTATCTCAAGTCACCCTAAAATTACAAATAGTGTAAATAAAGGTTCCCCCGCCAGACTTTCCCACAACAAAGAAGACGGTAAACACATGTAAATATGTAAAATATAGCATAACAACTGTGAAAATCCGTCAAATACCAGTATGTACTCAATGACTTTGCTGAAGTCGGAACAACTGCAGAGTATCCGTTAAGGGCACGACATGGAAAAGGTAATACATAATTCTGGTAAGCTCATCTCATTTCTGAGTTTAAGAGTATACCATCATAGAGTACTACCCTCGGGCTGTCATCGCGCAAGCAAAGCGGGAAACGTAGTAAAGGGGTCAATAACCAAACATGCAATGCGTTGCAATATAATGCGTTTTAATGCGTTTTATAAACAAATAGTGGATATGACTCCGAATTTTCCTAAGTTTGTAGATAACATCACCATAAATTTCCGGGTGAGAAAAACCTTGTTGCAGTAAGGTCCGTAGCATGCAATTATATTTACTAATGAGAGGTGAATTTCGATGATAAAATTTAGAAACCCCTTTCCGAAGTTTGTGATATATGTTACCTTGCTTAAGAAGTTTATCAGTTATAACTAATATATAAATATATCATATTATAACTGTTAAAATCTTCTAGCAAAGAACAGGTTCGGGCAAACCGAATAATTTGAGAAATATAAACCCCATAGGATGCAAGCGAACCACTTTCTATTTTGTTTAACATCCTGCAAAATGTCCTAGTTATTGGAAGAAAGCTATAGTTTTACCTCTTTTTAACAAGAGTACCGCATACGGTACATAATACGCCCACTTGCAAACTTTCTCTGATTCAGCATGCCTTATAAGTGTTGACATTTTCTAATATGTGCTTCAGATCTTGATTCCCATATTAAGGTGATACTATTTTCAAAAATATTGAAGTGAATATCTTATTAAATAAAAAAATTACAGCAAGCTAATCCTCATATTTTGCAGACTTTTGTAAAGGACAACGGCCATAACTATGTAAAGACAAACTGAATGAACCTCAAAATAAACTCAGCTTCAATACCATATAACTAAAAGTGGGCGTTTTGAGTGACTGAGAACCAAAATAATACAAACATTTAATCTACTGCATCTCTCATGTCCCTCGACTCCCAGACTGCAACCCGGCCATTTTCTTTCTACTCCCTTTTTATTCCGCGTAATGGTCTTGTGATCCTTTCCGTTTCTGTAGCTCCTTCTTTTTCAATTTACTTTATATTTCTTTAAGTCTAGCTTGAATATGTATTTAAGTCTTCCGAATATAGTAGTATTTATAACGATGTGACTGTTTGAAAAGCACATGACCTCCGTCGGGAGAGGATCTATATAAGCAAACTTTGCTTCCGATCCAATCCCATTTCTCAAAATGACTATGTTCAGCATTATGCTCTTGTATGTATACATGTATTTGGAAATAAAATATGTTTAAACTAAGAAGATATCAAATTAATGTGTGAGATTTTAGATATACTAACAGAGCTCCAGATAAGATGCGTAAATTGATATATTTTCAAGTAAAGCTTCTTTATTCCTCCACCAAAACCTATGTTGTGACCACTCTTTAGAATCGTCTCTTCGAGACGATTCTAAACAGTGGTAACAATATGGGTTTTGGTGGAGAAATGACGATTTTTGTATTTAGTACGCACCGTTATCTGTAGCTCTGTACTAAGTAAGGTTATTACTATCTGGAGATTCATGTTGTTTGACGCAACCTGAAATTTCCTCTTCCAATCTTTACGTTCATGTTGCCCGCACATCTGTCACATCAAACAAAAAATACATACATGTACTTGCTTACGTGAGTTTTCTTGTGTGTTATTTTTATTGTCTGGATTTTAGCAGTAACACAATCTAAACTTCCGCATGGCTTTAGTTTCTTTATATTTAATCATATATTTACCGTTTTATCACTATATTATTCATATTCATTTGCATTGCACCGAATAGAGCCTTTTCTGAATATTTAATTTGAAACATATTTCCCATGAGTCTGTCAATGTTCGAAACATTTCGAGTTGTTTTGGCCTCTCACAGTGTACTTTGAACATTGACGCGTGTTTTCTGCCATTAGTGGACAGGCTCGAGTCTGATGCGACACCGAGAAGCCAATCAAAATTAAAGCTCTTTGATGTTCTTTGAAGAAAATAATATTGTGGCTTAATCAATGTGGAGTAAAGTTGGTAAAGTTAAATAAATGCGCAATTAACGTAGCAATATTCATAACGACTTTTCAGCTTTCCATAACTTACACAAATTCAGAATGTTTGTTCTGGGTGCTAACACCATATACACGCCTGATATCCATTTATATGTATACCACACTCAAGACGCGGTCCGAATGTTATCAATCTTTGTTCTGCTTATCTTCTTTAATTGTATTTAAACTGCATCGACAGCTCTATCTGTTATATTTCAAATCAACGGCGATAGTTCGTTAACCCACCAACGGACTTGACAACCATCAAATATTTTGACAACGGTTAAACCTTTTGACTAGAACGTTCGGCAATCATTCAAGCATTTAACAACCTACATCGTAGTTGACAAACAGAAACGCCTATGACAACGCATTTTAAACCTGAAACACATTTGAAAACAGTCAACGCATAGACGACCGCTTTTGACAACCACAAACGCATCTGAAATAAACGAAAATGTGTCCGTGTTGTTTTCTAACATTCGTTAAATTGATTCACTAAAGGTTTACATGTTTGCCTTGTGCAGATTTATTTCGATCAATGAATAGGGATAACGACGCAAGATGATAATGCTCTCTATATGTCGCCTCTGTCAAATACAGGCGACACAATAAATAACTATGAAAAAGTAGTAAAGTCAAGTAGGCAAAGCCACATACAAGACGCAACCACAACCAAACCACCGGTAGACAGCATGACACACACACACACGCACGCATGCACGCACGCACGCGCGTGCACGCACGCACGCACGCACGCACACACACACACACACGAGATGAACACAGAAAACACCAACAGACACAAGAACCAGAGACAAAAACTCCACACATGAACAAAATCACAAGTACAAAGACGCAAGGCAAACAAAAGGAAGGGTGACGAAGAGAGTACCGCCTTGGCATGGTCAGTAGCAAAAACACCACTGGGGGTTTAAACCGGTTTACGGACGTCCTAATGTAATATTTTGATAAACCTGTATATACTACTATTACAACTATTTATAATATGACCATATACAGGGATACGATTATGAAATTCAATGAAAGTGTCGACAAACAGGAAGTAGATAAACGACAGACCTGAAAAAGGAAGACACGCTTCAAAGGACAATGATAATGCTTCAGACCAAATGTCAAATCTTTCTAGCATATACACGCCAAGAAACCATTGACGATAATGTTTGTCATTAAACAATCACAAATTCAATGAAAGTGTCGTAACAAACTTAGATATTTTTGACAAATACCAATTTTCAGTAGATGCATAACATATCTGATAATACAGGGATACGATTATGAAATTCAATGAAAGTGTCGACAAACAGGAAGTAGATAAACGACAGACCTGAAAAAGGAAGACACGCTTCAAAGGACAATGATAATGCTTCAGACCAAATGTCAAATCTTTCTAGCATATACACGCCAAGAAACCATTGACGATAATGTTTGTCATTAAACAATCACAAATTCAATGAAAGTGTCGTAACAAACTTAGATATTTTTGACAAATACCAATTTTCAGTAGATGCATAACATATCTGATAATGTAAGATACGGTACTGCGTATTTAAAAAGCATCAAGTGCAAAACTGCATAAATTGTAAATCAAGTGGAACCAAACAGAGAACCTCTCAGGTGCGATGATAAGAATATCTAGAAGAGAAAATGTCAAACACAAACCTGGTAATACATTTGAGTCAGTGGAACTTATTCTGTGCATAGATAGGCAATAGTTGGTGTAAGATTTAGATTCGGAAGTGTATTGACTAGACACAACTGGAATTAAATGATCCAAACAGTTTGCAAATATGTGTCAAGTGGCAGATAGTGGAATAAAGATTTGTCAGGGTACACTTCTTTGTTTGTGGTTTTGAAGAGGTATGTGCGATGTTTGTAGTTAATCATATTGATTTTAAATATACGTCCTGTTAAAACCATGAGTGTTTGGAATCTGATCTAGAGCCAAACTTTTGTATATACAGTGCTCCCTCCCTACAACGGCCCTCTCAATAACGATTCCCTCCTTACAACAACGCATATCACTGTTTCCGAAACAACAAGGCTCCAGACACAACTTTCTTCCATGGAATTTTCTTTATGCCTCCATCAAACCCTATGTTGTGACCACTCTTTAGAATCGTCACTTTGTGACGATTCTAAAGAGTGGTCATAACATAGGGTTTGATTGAAGCATAACGGTTTTAGTTCTCGAAATGCACATTATCTGGGGATCTGCAAACAAGCTAATAATTTTTGATTTTACCTCCCTATAACAACTCCCTCTGAACAACACATACAATCTTCGTATCCCAAAGGGTGTCGTTGTAGAGAGGGAGCACTGTATCTTCTGTCAAAATCGTGTCTGCTATGTACATGTATGTACATGTACACCTCTCCTCAGGTTTTACTGGAACGAATGAATTTGCGTTTCTCGGATATAACGTTTTATTTGCCACGGTCCCGTGCACAGATTTATAAACGATATATAGGGTATAGACATTCAAGCTCAAGAGAAACAATTGCCTTACGTTTGTCTAATTGTCTAACATACCGGTTGTCCTCGTGTACTACCTAACTAGTCTGATATTTGTATTCACACTATAGTCTGCATTATTTACTTCTCTTGTAAGTGTGTAAAACTTAAGGTGGTTTTGTAAAGGCCAGTCTCTGAAACAGACCCTAGAATCATTAGAGAAGGGTTCGTACAAGCTATGATCGCAGACAGACCATTTTTGAACCAGTCACTACTAGAAAATGTATCGTTTTTACCCGTTGAACAGTACAGACTTTGACCAAGTCGCTGTCAAACTGTCAGCCGAGTTCTCTTCATGATTTGGTAAGATTAGGAGACGGAGTGGAGTGTTCATTATACTGTCATGAATTTTGAAACATATACAGTAAAACCCTTCTAAACCGGAATTTTAGTAATAATTACTTAGATATTTTAGACAGGTGGAAGCTTTGTTACAACCCGTTTTGTAGTAACGTTGCAAATTGTAGTAATTACTACAAAACGGGTTACTACACTTTGCGTGAAACCCTCCCAACCCGTTTTGTAGTAACGTTGCAAATTGTAGTAATTACTACAAAGTGGGTTGGTATGCAAAGTTCAATATGTAGTAAACTCCTATTACACCGAGCATGGTTGTGTGACTGCAACCAAATTTGGGGTGGTCCTTCATATTGACAATATCCGAGTGCACAGTAAAAATCTTTTCGATACCTTGCCTACTTAATGAAATAGAGTCAAAAACAGTTTACTACATTTCGTATGGGACCTTGCGACCCGTTTTGTAGTAACGTTGCAAATTGTAGTAATTACTACAAAGTGGGTTACTACAGTTTGTTTTAAAACTTGACAACTCATTTTGTAGTAATTGTGCATAAATATCAAATGATATAATATAAAATGATTAAATATTATATAATATTTAATATAATATATATAATATATAATTTAATTTTTTTTTTATCAATTTAAAACAATACCATGAAATAAAATGACTTTTTGGCATATGTTCATAATATATAATATTATATAATATAATATATACTATTTTACTACAGTTTGTGTTAAAACTTCACAACTCATTTTGTAGTAATATTGCATGTATATGAAATGATATCATATAAAACGATTAAATATCATATAATATTATATAATATATATATTTTTTAAATTTTCAAAAAATTTTTTATAATCGATTGGAAACAATACCATGAAATAAAATGACTTTTTGGCATATTTTTATAATATATAATATTATATAATACAATATATAATATTCTGTATTATGTATAATAATACTAATAACATATAACAAAATGTTATAAACAATAATTACATCGCTGAATGTAGTAATTACTGCAAAACGGGTTACTACACTTTGCGTGAAACCCTCCCAACCCGTTTTGTAGTAACGTTGCAAATTGTAGTAATTACTACAAAGTGGGTTACTACAGTTTGTTTAAAAACTTGACAACTCATTTTGTAGTAATTGTGCATAAATATGAAATGATATAATATAAAATGATTAAATATTATATAATATATAATATAATATATATAATATATAATTTTTAATTTTTTTTTTATCCATATAAAACAATACCATGAAATAAAATGACTTTTTGGCATATGTTCATAATATATAATATTATATAATATAATATATACTATTTTACTAGAGTTTGTGTTAAACTTTCACAACTCATTTTGTAGTAATATTGCATGTATATGAAATGATATCATATAAAATGATTAAATATTATATAATATTATATAATATATATATTTTTAAATTTTCATAATTTTTTTTATAATCGATTGGAAACAATACCATGAAATAAAATGACTTTTTGGCATATTTTTATAATATATAATATTATATAATATAATATATAATATTTTGTATTATGTATAATAATACTAATAACATATAACAAAATGTTATAAACAATAATTACATCGCTGAATGTAGTAATTACTACAAAACGGGTTACTACACTTTGTGTGAAACCCTCCCAACCCGTTTTGTAGTAACGTTGCAAATTGTAGTAATTACTACAATGTGGGTTGGTATGCCAAATTCAATATGTAGTAAACTCCTATTACACCGAGCATGGTTGTGTGACTGCAACCAAATTTGGGGTGGTCCTTCATATTGACAATATCCGAGTGCACAGTAAAAATCTTTCCGATACCTTGCCTACTTAATGAAATAGAGTCAAAAACAGTTTACTACATTTCGTATGGGACCTTGCGACCCGTTTTGTAGTAACGTTGCAAATTGTAGTAAGTATTACAAAGTGGGTTACTACAGTTTGTTTAAAAACTTGACAACTCATTTTGTAGTAATTGTGCATAAATATGAACTGATATAGTATAAAATGATTAAATATTATATAATATATAATATAATATATATAATATATAATTTATAAAAAAAACCATTATCCATATAAAACAATACCATGAAATAAAATGACTTTTTGGCATATGTTCATAATATATAATATTATATAATATAATATATAATATTTTACTACAGTTTGTGTAATATATAAAAAAAAAAAAATTTTATAAAAAAATTTATAATCGATAGGAAACAATACCATGAAATAAAATGACTTTTTGGCATATTTTTATAATATATAATATTATATAATATAATATATAATATTTTGTATTATGTATAATAATACTAATATAACATATAACAAAATGTTATATACAATAATTACATCGCTAAATGTAGTAATTACTACAAAACGGGTTACTACACTTTGCGTGAAACCCTCCCAACCCGTTTTGTAGTAACGTTGCAAATTGTAGTAATTACTACAAAGTGGGTTGGTATGCCAAGTTCAATATGTAGTAAACTCTTTTTACACCGAGCATGGTTGTGTGACTGCAACCAAATTTGGGGTGGTCCTTCATATTGACAATATCCGAGTGCACAGTAAAAATATTTCCGATACCTTGCCTACTTAATGAAATAGAGTCAAAAACAGTTTACTACATTTCGTATGGGACCTTGCGACCCGTTTTGTAGTAACGTTGCAAATTGTAGTAATTACTACAAACTGGGTTACTACAGTTTGTTTGAAAATTGACAACTCATTTTGTAGCAATTGTGCATAAATATGAAATGATATAATATAAAATGATAAAATATTATATAATATATAATATAATATATATAATATATAATTTATAATAAAAAACATTATCCATATAAAACAATACCATGAAATAAAATGACATTTTGGCATATGTTCATAATATATAATATTATATAATATAATATATAATATTTTACTACAGTTTGTGTTATAACTTCACAACTCATTTTGTAGTAAACTTGCATGTATATGAAATGATATCATGTAAAATGATTAAATATTATATAATATTATATAATATATAAAAAATTTAAATTTTTATAAAAAAATTTATAATCGATAGGAAACAATACCATGAAATAAAATGACTTTTTGGCATATTTTTATAATATATAATATTATATAATATAATATATAATATTTTGTATTATGTATAATAATACTAATATAACATATAACAAAATGTTATATACAATAATTACATCGCTAAATGTAGTAATTACTACAAAACGGGTTACTACACTTTGCGTGAAACCCTCCCAACCCGTTTTGTAGTAACGTTGCAAATTGTAGTAATTACTACAAAGTGGGTTGGTATGCCAAGTTCAATATGTAGTAAACTCTTTTTACACCGAGCATGGTTGTGTGACTGCAACCAAATTTGGGGTGGTCCTTCATATTGACAATATCCGAGTGCACAGTAAAAATCTTTCCGATACCTTGCCTACTTAATGAAATAGAGTCAAAAACAGTTTACTACATTTCGTATGGGACCTTGCGACCCGTTTTGTAGTAACGTTGCAAATTGTAGTAATTACTACAAAGTGGGTTACTACAGTTTGTTTTAAAATTGACAACTCATTTTGTAGTAATTGTGCATATATATGAAATGATATAATACAAAATGATAAAATATTATATAATATATAATATAATATATATAATATATAATTAAAAAAAAATTTTTTATCCATATAAAACAATACCATGAAATAAAATGACTTTTTGGCATTTGTTCATAATATATAATATTATATAATATAATATAGAATATTTTACTACAGTTTGTGTTAAAACTTCATAATTCATTTTGTAGTAAACGTGCATAACCCTAACCCCTTCCATCTGAATTACTTTCATAATGGCATTGATTTTTCATCTTCACACCTATATTCACACCTACGAATAAGTGTATATTGTCTTATTTAGAGACAGATATGGTCTTATCGTCTGTACTTCTTTCTCTGTTTGTCTCTGTCTGTCTCTCTGTCTGCATGTCTCTCTTGCTCTCTAGCTCTCTCTGTCTGACTACTGCCTGTCTGTCTGTCTGCCTCTCTCTCTCTCTCCCTCTCTCTCTCTCTCTCACTCATTTTCTCTTTTTTCTCTGTCTGTCTGTTTCTGTCTACCTGTCTCGCTCTCTTCCTCACTATCTCTATTTTTAGCTCACCAGAGCACAAAGTGCTTAGGGTGAGCTATTGTGATCGCCTGATGTCCGTCGACGTTCGTCGTGCGTCGTTCGTCGTCAACAATTTGAACCTTTAAAAAATGTTCTCCTCTGAATCTACAGGGTTCTCAGCTTTCATCTTTGGCATATAGCATCATATTCAGGTCCTCTACAAAAGTTATATAAATTATGCCCCTGGGGTGGCAAGATTTCTATAGAAACATAGTGAAAACTTTGTAAATCTTCTCCTCTGATTGTCTGGTGAGCGATATCAGGGCCATCATGGCCCTCTTGTTCTCTCTTTAGGTATGTCTGTCTGTCTCTGTCTGTCTGTCTGTCTGTCTGCCTCTGTCTGTCTGTCTGTCTGTCTGTCTCTCTCTCTCTCTCTCTCTGGCTATGTCTGTCTCTGTCTCTCTGTCTCTCTATCTCTGTCTCTGTCCTCTGTCTCTGTCTGTCTGTCTCTCTCTCTCTGTCTCTCTGTCTCTGTCTCTGTCTCTCTGTCTCTCTTACACACACACACACACACGCAATCTTCCTCTCTTTCTTAATGTCTATCTTCTTTGGGTGTCCCGTCTAGTGTGTGTCTCCTATAAATTATATGACATACAGACAGAATATTTTGTTAAAGTGTCATGCATCAATATAGTTAGGTATATATATACATGTACATACACAAATCATCATTTTAAACTGACTTCCGGCCGTTTTAGACCAGCTTGGACACTATAAAACGCATAGCTTCATTTAAAATATGTTGAGCTAAACACATATACATATTTGAATATCCCGAACACATCAAATTACAATACAAGAAAAATTATTCGCCGAAATTATGGGTAAAATTATGTGTAAAAGGGCCGCGTAAGGCATGTTTAAGTATAATAAAAGGAACTGTCCCTCTAAACAGGTATGAGTTTTGTTCCAGTTGCGTTTGCTTTGGTTCGTAGCATTTATAACAAGCTTTGCAAACATTCTGGATCCATATGAAACGCCGAGTAACTTGGCACTCATCAGGATCAAAACTGTTTTTTACTCTGACATTTATTTTTGAATAGATATGGAAGGAAAAAATGAAGCAGGCGACAATATTTGCAGACATTAACCCCTTCAAAGCCATGAACGGGTCTGTAATATCATATGCAAAACAGTTTTGGATCCAGATGAGACGGCGTGTAGCTCGGTCTCTCACCAGGATCCAAACTGTTTGACACACTGTTTATCTTTTTACAAAGACATTGAACAAACGTCCATTCTTAAACTTGAAGCAGACGAAAATATGACGGCAATTCTCAGGCATTGAAACAGTTAATTGCTAAGAGTGCAAAAGGTAGTTGGAACACATAGTGACCTGAAAATGACCCGCAGTTGACTGTTGTCGGCAGTAAAATGAAACATGGACATTTTGAATTTCGATCAAATATATGTGTGAGGACTGGAGAAAATATATTACAATGCAGTAAATAATTACAATAAAATCAAATACTAGTTGGAATTTTCTATCACACATTTCAATAAAAACTAATCTCGCAGTTAATCATGGGATCTTTCAAAACCTTACCTGGATGTCTGCTTTAGAATTGTCTTCTGCTTGAATTTCTAAAAGGTCAGATTTAGGCATTTTGACCTAAGAGAAAATTGTCACAAGTTGTAAGCTGTTTGGATCTTGGTCAGCCAGTTATTTATTTGGTATCAGATCTTGATCCAAACTGTGTGTAAATTTCAGTTCAAGTCGTAATTCAGGTGAGCGATATAGGGCTAATGACCCACTTGTCCTTATAAATATTTGACTATAGTTTCTTTACTATTACCCATTTTGCCGTAGACTTTTTTAAGACCCAAGCTCTTCGAATAAATATACCAAAAAATATCATATACAAGAGAAAAGGAAGCGTTTAGAATTTTGTAGTTTACATTATGAATAGACCATAACTCTGTACAGCATTTTAACCCTTTACTCCATGAATATGCCTTTCTATGCCTATGCACACAGAGTAGACCCAGATCAGGCGACACCCGTTTGAGCCGTCTGATCAGGGTCTACTCTGTTTATGATATAATATCGATAATGATTATACAGTTTCTGCAATGACCAAAAACGTTAGTGTGTCCATATGCTATTACAACAATTAATATAACTAATATTCATGATTTCATTATTAGTCCCCCACCAGTTAGTAGTTGGGGGACTATAGCTTTTCTCTATTCTGTCGCTCCGTCTGTCACGCTTCGCGTCTAGGCCATATCTCCTACAAGGTTATATAAAGCTGGTTTGTAAAAATAAGAATTTTAAGTTTGTGTCGCATATTAACAAAGTAATGGGCCTTGATTTTGTGAAAATGTTGAATTTTAACAACTTTAAAAGCATTTATCCTAGAAACAACATGACTCTTTGTGATTATATTATTCAGAGTGTTCACTTGTGCATCTGATGAGTTTTCATCCAGTCGCAATGAACATTGATGGAGTTATGGGCCTTGATTTTGTTGAAAATTTCTAAGACCCAGTAGAGTATTTGTCAATATTTCCAAACCACAGACTGGACCTGCATAACCCGCTTAATATCCCTTTACTCCATAAATACATCTTTCTACGCCTTTGCAAACAGAGTAGACCCAGTTTCTGCCATGGCCAAACCTTCCTGTGACCATATGCTATTTTAATAATAAATCTAATTACTTTTCATAATGCAGTTATTTCTTACATGAATATTCATAGAGTTAAGGGTTAATGAATATTTAAGAAATGGTAATTATGACTACATGCATAACTCTTTACTGGATATAGACACACATTTATACATTTGCAAATAGGATAGACCCAAACGAGACTATTAGATAGGAGTCTGCTGTTTGCGCATATAATGATATAGATCGGATTCTGTTGATATCTTGTCCACATGTCTTTATAAAACAACAGATAATTAGTATTCATAAAATCATTATATCTTACATGAATATTCATTGTCTTTTTATCTGGTGGAAATGCCCTGTCAAACCTTTTGCAATTATTTTAACGTTTTTAGTACATGACAGAATATACCATGTATTAGTATTTTACATTATGGCTATTTTATAAGAAATAATTATAATTAATATGGGTTATTGTTTTGCCAAATACAAAACTATTCAGAGCTATACAGTCCAAATAGCTAAAAAAGTGTGGACCCTGATCAGACGACTCCGAGGATCAAACAGGTATTATAGGGGCCGCCGGATCTGGGTCTACTCTGAACAGCCTCTTTTGATCAGTTACTACATAAATACGAACTTGAGAACAGTAGACCCATAGCATATGGCTCTACTGTAGCAGCCGTCTCAAATCTGGGCCTGTTGTGTTTGCTTATGAAGTTACAATAGACTCTACAGTTTCTACCAATACCAAAACATCCAGCTAGTGTACAGTTGTCATTGTAAATAGCCATTGTTTACACGGATATTCATGGATTATTTAACACGTTCCTTCATATAAACGCATTTTCACGTATTTGCAAACAGAGAAGATCCAGATCAAATGGCTCCTGCTTGTTAGTGAAAAGTTATAGATCAGTTTCTAAAATGCTACAATATTCCTCCGTCCATATTTCATTAACTCTTTTGACAATGAATATTTATTAGGTATTTAGAATTGTTATAGATATAAACAATAAGGGGAAAAGGGTTAAGGTTTAAAAGGCGATTAGGACCGGCGATAAGGGATAATAATTGGACACAGTGCTACACACGTTCATGCAAGTGAGCTTGGCATTACTTGCATTTTAAGTTTGTGTGTTTACCCTTTCCCTTTTGAATGTTCGTGTTAGAATTAATGACATCATTAATATTCATAACTTAATGTATATATTGACCAAGTAACAAGAGATGTGTTTTACTTTTCGCCATCTCAGAAACTGTTTACATACACCTACAGTAGGCCTACTAAGCAAGCTCATGTGAGATGGCTCCTGCATGAGTCGGCTACTCTAAGGCTACTCTCCATGCAAAGTCATGAACAAACGTTTTTATTAGCTCACCAGAGCACAAAGTGCTCAGGGTGAGCTTTTGTGATCGCCTGATGTCCGTCGTCCGTCGGCGTGCGTCGTGCGTAGTGCGTCGTGCGTCGTCCGTCGTTCGTCGTCAACAATTTGAACCTTTAAAATTCTTCTCCTCTGAATCTACAGGGGTCTCAGTTTTCATCTTTGGCACATAGCATCATCTGTAGGTCCTCTACAAAAGTTATATAAATTATGTCCCTGGGGTCAAAATTGGCCCCGCCCCAGGGGTACATTGTTTTCTATAGAAACATATAGTGAAAACTTTGAATATCATCTCTTCTGAAACTGGAAGGTTCTCAGCTTTCATATTTGGCACATAGCATCATGTTCAGGTCCTCTACAAAAGTTATATAAATTATGCTCCTGTGGTCAAAATTGACTACACCCCAGGGTGGCCAGTTCTCTAGCAAACTTATAGCTGACTGCGTTTTTAAGCATCTTCTCTTTGCACATAAAGAGGTCATCAGGTCAAGCAGTAGAGAGATGACCAGTGGCTATTTTTAGTGCACCTGTATCTGGTGCTGTAGCCAATGTTAGTCTGTCTTAACCCTTTGCCTGTTCTATGTTTATTATTAATTTGAATGCCTACTGCATATTCATGAACAAAATAGTTAAAATGAAGTATGGAAGGTGGAACATTGTAGCCATATTTTTTTTCCAAATTTCACAACCTACTGAATATTCATCTACAAAATAGTTATAATGAAATATAGTAGGTGGAACATTGTAGCCATTTTAGAAACTAAAGGAACAGATATATCAAATTCCATTAACAAACAGAGCAGACCCTGATCAGATGGCTCCTATAGGAGGCATCTGATCTGGGGCTACTCTGTTTTCAAATGTGTGAAAACACGTTTATATGAGGGAAGGGTTAATTAATAATAGTGATTGGTATTATGATATTATTATAACCTGCCCTGCAGTTCAGAAGAAGGGTAAATCATGTAAAGACTTCAGAATGCCAAATTAAAGATTTTAAATAAATTATGAAATAATTTTTAACATGAAATTGTATTACTTGAAACTACAATGTATTAAGTTAAACTTATGAATATGAAATTATTATGTAATAATTTATAATAATATTCAAATGCAAAAAATCAGTTTGGAATGCTAGGGTACACATACCTGTTCAGAGGAACAGTTGATCACCTTTAGTCAGAACTTTGTATGGCATTGTTTAAATTATGCCCCTGGGGTTAAAATTGCCCCCACCCCAGGGGTGGTCAGCTTTCAATAGAAACATATAGTAAAAACATTGAAAATCTTCTCTGAAACTGGAAGGCTCATAACTTTCATATTTGGCACATAGCTTCATGTTCAGGTCCTCTACAAATGTTAAATAAATTATGCCCCTGTGGTTAAAATTGGCCCCGCCCCAGGAGTAGCCAGCTTTCAATAGAAACATAAAATGAAAACTTTGAAAATCTTCTCCTCTGATTGTCTAGTGAGCGCTTCAGGGCCATTCTGGCCCTCTTGTTTGTAAAAGGGTTAAGTGTCGAAACGGAATTACCCAGCATTTCTGTTCTTGTATAACTATACTGGGGCCCCGGTGCCGTATGTGTAAAACTGGTAAAAAATTCCGTGTTGCTGGCAAACGCTGAGTCTGCTATCATGCTTTTGACAATAGTTATTATACCGTAGGACTTTATTATCGAATTGATATGAAATGATCAACATTTATTTCTCAATTCTTACAAACTATTGCTTCATTTAGACAAATTGATTCCTAAACTGTACTACAAAACGCTCTCAGATATTGAAATGCCTTCCATTGTAAACACGGGTTATAAATAAGAAAACTCACGTGACAATGCGAACTAAAATATGTTATATTAGTATTATTGTACATATTACACACTATTATATATTTACACCATGCTCGGTGTAATAGGAGTTTACTACATATTGAATTTGGCATACCAACCCACTTTGTAGTAATTACTACAATTTGCAACGTTACTACAAAACGGGTTGGGAGGATTTCACACAAATTGTAGTAACCCGTTTTGTAGTAATTACTATATTTAGCAATGTTACTACTAAACAGTTGGGAAAGTTCATTTTAAAGTGTAGTAGCTTGTATTCTTTTATACTATATTATAGATAACATATATATTATTTATTATATAATATTACTATATATTATATATAATATTATGTAATTATTGTGATATGTTATATTAATATTATTATACGTATTACAAAATATTATATATTATATTATATAATATTATATATTATAAACATATGCCAAAAAGTCATTTTATTTCATATTATTGTTTCATATCGATTAAAAAAAAATATTTTAAATTATATATTATATTATATATTATATAATATATAATAATTTTATATTATATCATTTCATATATATGCACGATTACTACAAAATGAGTTGTCAAGTTTTAAAACAAACTGTAGTAACCCACTTTGTAGTAATTACTACAATTTGCAACGTTACTACAAAACGGGTCGCAAGGTCCCATACGAAATGTAGTAAACTGTTTTTGACTCTATTTCATTAAGTAGGCAAGGTATCGGAAAGATTTTTACTGTGCACTCGGATATTGTCAATATGAAGGACCACCCCAAATTCGGTTGCAGTCACACAACCATGCTCGGTGTAATAGGAGTTTACTACATATTGAACTTGGCATACCAACCCACTTTGTAGTAATTACTACAATTTGCAACGTTACTACAAAACGGGTTGGGAGGGTTTCACGCAAATTGTAGTAACCCGTGTTGTAGTAATTACTACATTCAGCGATGTAATTATTGTTCATAACATTTTGTTATATGTTATACTAGTATTATTATACATAATACAAAATATTATATGTTATATTATATAATATTATATATTATAAAAAAATGCCAAAATGTCATTTTATTTCATGGTATTGTTTTATATGGATAATTTTTTTTTTATAAATTATATATTATATATATTATATTATATATTATATAATATTTTATCATTTTATATTATATCATTTCATATTTATGCACAATTACTACAAAATGAGTTGTCAATTTCAAACAAACTGTAGTAACCCACTTTGTAGTAATTACTACAATTTGCAACGTTACTACAAAACGGGTCGCAAGGTCCCATACGAAATGTAGTAAACTGTTTTTGACTCTATTTCATTAAGTAGGCAAGGTATCGGAAAGATTTTTACTGTGCATTCTGATATTGTCAATATGAAGGACCACCCCAAATTTGGTTGCAGTCACACAACCATGCTCGGTGTAATAGGAGTTTACTACATATTGAACTTGGCATACCAACCCACTTTGTAGTAATTACTACAATTTGCAACGTTACTACAAAACGGGTTGGGAGGGTTTCACGCAAATTGTAGTAACCCGTTTTGTAGTAATTACTACATTCAGCGATGTAATTATTGTTCATAACATTTTGTTATATGTTATATTAGTATTATTATACACAATACAAAATATTATATTATATAATATTATATATTATAAAAAAAATGCCAAAATGTCATTTTATTTCATGGTATTGTTTCCTATCGATTATAATTTTTTTTATAAAAAATTAAAAAATATATATATTATATAATATTATATAATATTTAATCATTTTACATGATATCATTTCATATACATGCAAGTTTACTACAAAATGAGTTGTGAAGTTATAACACAAACTGTAGATAAATATTATATATTATATTATATAATATTATATATTATGAACATATGCCAAAAAGTCATTTTATTTCATGGTATTGTTTTATATGGATAAAAAAATTATTTTTTTTAAATTATATATTATATATATTATATTATATATTATATAATATTTAATCATTTTATATTATATCAGTTCATATTTATGCACAATTACTACAAAATGAGTTGTCAAGTTTTTAAACAAACTGTAGTAACCCACTTTGTAATACTTACTACAATTTGCAACGTTACTACAAAACGGGTCGCAAGGTCCCATACGAAATGTAGTAAACTGTTTTTGACTCTATTTCATTAAGTAGGCAAGGTATCGGAAAGATTTTTACTGTGCACTCGGATATTGTCAATATGAAGGACCACCCCAAATTTGGTTGCAGTCACACAACCATGCTCGGTGTAATAGGAGTTTACTACATATTGAATTTGGCATACCAACCCACATTGTAGTAATTACTACAATTTGCAACGTTACTACAAAACGGGTTGGGAGGGTTTCACGCAAAGTGTAGTAACCCGTTTTGTAGTAATTACTACATTCAGCGATGTAATTATTGTTTATAACATTTTGTTATATGTTATTAGTATTATTATACATAATACAAAATATTATATATTATATTATATAATATTATATATTATAAAAATATGCCAAAAAGTCATTTTATTTCATGGTATTGTTTCCTATCGATTATAAAATTTTTTATGAAAATTTGAAAAATATATGTTTTATATACTATTATATAATATTGTATAATATTTAATCATTTTATATGATATTATTTCATATACATGCAATATTACTACAAAATGAGTTGTGAAGTTTTAACACAAACTGTAGTAAAATATTATATATTATATTATATATATTATATATTATGAACATATGCCAAAAAGTCATTTTATTTCATGGTATTGTTTTATATGGATAAAAAAATTTTTTTTTAAAATTATATATTATATATATTATATTATATATTATCTAATATTTAATCATTTTATATTATATCAGTTCGTATTTATGCACAATTACTACAAAATGAGTTGTCAAGTTTTTAAACAAACTGTAGTAACCCACTTTGTAATAATTACTACAATTTGCAACGTTACTACAAAACGGGTCGCAAGGTCCCATACGAAATGTAGTAAACTGTTTTTGACTCTATTTCATTAAGTAGGCAAGGTATCGGAAAGATTTCTACTGTGCACTCGGATATTGTCAATATGAAGGACCACCCCAAATTTGGTTGCAGTCACACAACCATGCTCGGTGTAATAGGAGTTTACTACATAATATATATATTATATAATATTATATAATATTTAATCATTTTATATGATATCATTTCATATACATGCAATATTACTACAAAATGAGTTGTGAAGTTTTAACACAATCTGTAGTAAAATAGTATATATTATATTATATAATATTATATATTATGAACATATGCCAAAAAGTCATTTTATTTCATGGTATTGTTTTAAATTGATAAAAAAATTTTTTTTTAAAAATTATATATTATATATATTATATTATATATTATATAATATTTAATCATGTTATATTATATCATTTCATATTTATGCACAATTACTACAAAATGAGTTGTCAAGTTTTTAAACAAACTGTAGTAACCCAATTTGTAGTAATTACTACAATTTGCAACGTTACTACAAAACGGGTCGCAAGGTCCCATACGAAATGTAGTAAACTGTTTTTGACTCTATTTCATTAAGTAAGCAAGGTATCGAAAAGATTTTTACTGTGCACTCGGATATTGTCAATATGAAGGACCATCCCAAATTTGGTTGCAGTCACACAACCATGCTCGGTGTAATAGGAGTTTACTACATATTGAATTTGGCATACCAACCCACATTGTAGTAATTACTACAATTTGCAACGTTACTACAAAACGGGTTGGGAGGGTTTCACGCAAAGTGTAGTAACCCGTGTTGTAGTAATTACTACATTCAGCGATGTAATTATTGTTTATAACATTTTGTTATATGTTATTAGTATTATTATACATAATACAAAATATTATATATTATATTATATAATATTATATATTATAAAAATATGCCAAAAAGTCATTTTATTTCATGGTATTGTTTCCTATCGATTATAAAAAAAATTATGAAAATTTGAAAAATATATGTATTATATACTATTATATAATATTGTATAATATTTAATCATTTTATATGATATTATTTCATATACATGCAATATTACTACAAAATGAGTTGTGAAGTTTTAACACAAACTGTAGTAAAATATTATATATTATATTATATATATTATATATTATGAACATATGCCAAAAAGTCATTTTATTTCATGGTATTGTTTTATATGGATAAAAAAATTTTTTTTAAAAATTATATATTATATATATTATATTATATATTATCTAATATTTAATCATTTTATATTATATCAGTTCGTATTTATGCACAATTACTACAAAATGAGTTGTCAAGTTTTTAAACAAACTGTAGTAACCCACTTTGTAATAATTACTACAATTTGCAACGTTACTACAAAATGGGTCGCAAGGTCCCATACGAAATGTAGTAAACTGTTTTTGACTCTATTTCATTAAGTAGGCAAGGTATCGGAAAGATTTTTACTGTGCACTCGGATATTGTCAATATGAAGGACCACCCCAAATTTGGTTGCAGTCACACAACCATGCTCGGTGTAATAGGAGTTTACTACATAATATATATATTATATAATATTATATAATATTTAATCATTTTATATGATATCATTTCATATACATGCAATATTACTACAAAATGAGTTGTGAAGTTTTAACACAATCTGTAGTAAAATAGTATATATTATATTATATAATATTATATATTATGAACATATACCAAAAAGTCATTTTATTTCATGGTATTGTTTTAAATTGATAAAAAAAAAAAATTTTTAAAATTATATATTATATATATTATATTATATATTATATAATATTTAATCATGTTATATTATATCATTTCATATTTATGCACAATTACTACAAAATGAGTTGTCAAGTTTTTAAACAAACTGTAGTAACCCAATTTGTAGTAATTACTACAATTTGCAACGTTACTACAAAACGGGTCGCAAGGTCCCATACGAAATGTAGTAAACTGTTTTTGACTCTATTTCATTAAGTAGGCAAGGTATCGAAAAGATTTTTACTGTGCACTCGGATATTGTCAATATGAAGGACCATCCCAAATTTGGTTGCAGTCACACAACCATGCTCGGTGTAATAGGAGTTTACTACATATTGAATTTGGCATACCAACCCACATTGTAGTAATTACTACAATTTGCAACGTTACTACAAAACGGGTTGGGAGGGTTTCACGCAAAGTGTAGTAACCCGTTTTGTAGTAATTACTACATTCAGCGATGTAATTATTGTTTATAACATTTTGTTATATGTTATTAGTATTATTATACATAATACAAAATATTATATATTATATTATATAATATTATATATTATAAAAATATGCCAAAAAGTCATTTTATTTCATGGTATTGTTTCCTATCGATTATAAAAAAAATTATGAAAATTTGAAAAATATATGTATTATATACTATTATATAATATTGTATAATATTTAATCATTTTATATGATATTATTTCATATACATGCAATATTACTACAAAATGAGTTGTGAAGTTTTAACACAAACTGTAGTAAAATATTATATATTATATTATATATATTATATGTTATGAACATATGCCAAAAAGTCATTTTATTTCATGGTATTGTTTTATATGGATAAAAAAAATAATTTAAAAATTATATATTATATATATTATATTATATATTATCTAATATTTAATCATTTTATATTATATCAGTTCGTATTTATGCACAATTACTACAAAATGAGTTGTCAAGTTTTTAAACAAACTGTAGTAACCCAATTTGTAGTAATTACTACAATTTGCAACGTTACTACAAAACGGGTCGCAAGGTCCCATACGAAATGTAGTAAACTGTTTTTGACTCTATTTCATTAAGTAGGCAAGGTATCGAAAAGATTTTTACTGTGCACTCGGATATTGTCAATATGAAGGACCACCCCAAATTTGGTTGCAGTCACACAACCATGCTCGGTGTAATAGGAGTTTACTACATATTGAACTTTGCATACCAACCCACTTTGTAGTAATTACTACAATTTGCAACGTTACTACAAAACGGGTTGGGAGGGTTTCGCGCAAAGTGTAGTAACCCGTTTTGTAGTAATTACTACAATTTGCAACGTTACTACAAAACGGGTTGTAACAAAGCTTAATGCAGGATGCAAGGTATGGGACAATCGCTTTTGGGAGCTTTCTGTATTACTTGCACCCCGTATTAACCCTTCGCTTGCTATTCACGTCAATATACCTACCTGTAAATAGTGAAGACCTAGATGAGACAGCTCCTGCAGGATCTATCTCATCAGGGTCTGCACTATTTACAAGTTGATTGTGCAGCCAGTGCACTCCACAGCAGTGATTTCACAGCGAAATACTTGTACACAGTGACGATATATACAACAGGGCATCGGTAAAGAAGGGGACATGTATTTTAATTCAGCAAGCGAGGGGTTAAGCTGTCACCTGTCTTATTGACCGACATACAGTCCGGTCTAGGGGATACTACTGTATAACTTCTTAATACTCATTACAACGACATTTTCCAATACAACGACACTTTCTGGGAAACAAGGCCATTGTAACGAGAGTTGACTGTATATACACAGGGAAATATGACAACGATGACAGGCAGGGCTTCGTATGACGGGCTGATCTGCAACAGGTGCTGGTTTCAAGTCAACATGCAGCGTGGCAAACTCCTCACAGTGATCTCCCTTGTCATTACGTGCGTTCATCACTGCAATCACAAGTTTTTAGCTGGATGTTATCTAAAATTTGTTTTTGTATTGAATTTGCTCATTTTTTGAATGTTGATTTGAGCAGTTTTCGATTTTGTTTCTTATTTCAGCACCGGTAACGCCAATAAAGTAGAAAAAATATTCAGCTTTCCTTAAAAAAAGATTTTGGTAACTTTTTACACGATTATCTATAATAAACCACCGATGGAGATTTTTATCAGGACACCGGTTGTTAAATTTGTCAAACTTTATTCGGAACGCTATACATGAAAATGGTTCCCAAATTACCTAAATCCCGAACAGATTAAATGTTTTTAATATCATCTTGCGGGACGGGATGTAATAGCAAATTTATCGATTGGCAACGGTAAGAGTTTGCAGCCGACATAGCGTCTGCCATAGTTTGATCACATAATGTATACCATGGTCGTGTAAATGTTGTGGTGGTAGGGACCTTCAGCGTAGCGATTAGGGGAGATAACTGTGTTGGAGGTTGGCGGCGTGGATGTAACTTACTACCCTTTCGCTGTACAGGTGTAATTGCCCTTCGCAATTAGTATTGCGTCTTAACCCTTTCCTTGTTCTATATTTATGTGTAAATCAATAAATACCGTTTAGGACAGGTTCTCGTGTATACAACTTACGCTTTTTCTTTTGTTTGAATGAGATCTCAGTTTGTATGGCCATTGGTGTCGGCTGTTCAGTGGTAGTATTGAGAAGCTTGTTTAGCTCTCCCATAAATACTTTTGGAAATATTGTAGTCTGGGTTGTGTATCTGCCTGTCTGCCCATCTGTCTGTCACACAAATGCACGCCTTACATATATACCCAACAGCTTGCAAGAATTTCATCAAGATTTTTGTTTGGTCATATGTTCATCTTATTAAGGACATAGATCAATTTCACAGTTCACGGAATAATGAACATTTTAGCTGATTTTTTCTTAATTAAATAGTTTCAAGGGAATGTTTTGCTTTGAAAAAATCAGAAGAAGCATGTATCATGTCATAAAAAAACATAGCATATCCGTCTGATCAGGGTATACTATGTTAAAGGTGTAAAAAGCGTTTAACCAGTTCACCGCCGCAGTCGCATACATGCACCACGACAAATAGTGCAGTCCCAGATCAGACGCCGCCCTTTCAAGGCGGCGTCTGATCAGGGACCTCACCATTTGTCTCAATCTCTATTTCTGTATATGTGCTTTATTCGTTTGAAATTTGCATTTATTTATCTCATTTCCTTATTATACCCCCACAACGAAGTTTGGGGGTACACTGGAATCAGGTTGTCCGTCTGTCTGTCTGTCTGTCTGTCCGTCTGTCTGTCCGTCTGTCCGTCCGTGGACACAATTTTGTCCGGCCTTCTTCTTCTACAGTTGTGCTTCAATTTTGTTGAAACTTCATGTATAGCCATATGACCATATAAACCTGTGCACCGCATATATTCAGTATGATCGGACCATTACTTCAGGAGTTATCTCCCCCTTTTAGTCCCCTACCAAAGTGTTTCGGTTTTCTGGACTTTTAATGGAAGTGACTGGAGATATCAACTCTATATTTAATACAAAGCTAAATCTAGATAAGTTACAAGTAGACATATGATCTTCAAGAAATTCTATGCTTGTTCAATACCCTTCTAGAATGGTAATAGAGTTTATATATATATATATCGAACTCAAACTTCACTGTTTTCATCTTGGAACTTTTGGCAAACATCAGTGTACTAGAAGTTTACTTGTGAATGGTCTGGATACTGATAGATTCACTGGATTATTAAAGTGTTGGAAATTAAAATTAAAAGTGCTAGTGTTTTTTATTATTCAAAAGGACTGGAATTGGATTATTATTATTTGGACTTTAGAAAACAGATATTTAAGTATTTCTTCAACTTGTCATTTCAATTTAATAAAGTTTTAAAAGTTTGTTGCTGGCTTTGTCTTTCTATTGCGCCTGGCTCATAACACTTACAGTTCTAGTTTTACTTAACCCTTTCCCTCATATAAACGTGTTTTCACGCATTTGCAAACAGAGTAGACCCAGATCAGACGGCTCCTATAGGAGCCGTCTGATCAGGGTCTACTCTGTTTGCTAATAGAATTTAATAGATCTGTTTCTTTGCTTTCTAAAATGTTCTACCTCCCATATTTCTTTATACCTATTTTGTTCATGAATATTCAGTAGGTATTAAAATTTGGCCTAAAAAAGAACAGGGAATGGGTTAATGATTAATGCAGACAGCAATTAGAAAGTTGGCGCCTAAAGGGTTAGATGAGGGGAAGGGTTAAGCCCTGCATTCTGTCACTACTAAATATCTACACAAACATTGCATCACATGCTTACGTGGGTTGTCTCAATAAATCGTGGACTGTGCTTATATTTTTTTATCTGACGTTTAATCGTATATATCTCAGAACAATATGGAAATACACGTTTTACCCATCCACACTCAACCCTTACAGTACGGTACATGAGTCACTGATTTCCTATGCAAACAGTGAGGACCAAGATGAGAGGGCTCCTAGAGGAGCACTCTCATCAGAGTCTACACTGTTTGTTATGTCCTTAAGTATATTTATAAGCTTGACATGTATGAATTTTGGAATAGTCCATTTGAAAATTCAGCGTTGTAAGGGTTATGGCCAACATTACAACAAGTCAAGGTCAAGGTCATATTTTCTTGTATTCTTTTCTATTTCTATTTTTCTTGTAGATCATATTATTATTTTTTAAAGATTATGTTCAACAACAGGTTTCAGGACATAAGACCGAGGTCAAGGTTGAAATCTTTCAATGCCAATGTTTGAACTTCACATTCAGTCCATTTCTTCTACATGGCTATGAAGATTTCAAATTGAGTCAAGTGTAAATCTCCTGAAGACAATCTATTGAATGCATGTTTAATAGTACCATAACATCTGTCTATGACGACCACTTAAAAGAAATCTAATTCTGATGTGTGTTTTTTTAAAAATAGGTGGTAACTAAATCTAGAACAGCAGTTATGCAGGAAATTTCAGTAATACTTTTGCCCTCTGCAAAAAGCAACTACAGTAAAATCTCTCTATAACGGCCACTAGTTGTGTTAATTATTTAGTAATTATTAGGGCAGGTGGCCGTTTAAAGCAAGGTGAAAGTAAAACAGAACGGTCCTATAGGAGCGTTCTGTTTTACTTTCACCTTGCTTTAAGCAGCCACCCGCTTTTATCACAAACTACTTGATGTAATTTAGTGGCCGTTATAGAGAGGTTTTACTGTATCTGATTTTAAAAACTTAAATTTTTAGGAGTTTAGTGGTTGTTTTAGCGAGAATATGCTCTAATAACTGATGAAAACACTTTCCACATGTTAGTCTGCGATGATAACCGATTTACTCAAGTTATGGATTCTGGTTTACTGATACTCTTGTTTCTAATACAGTTGAACTTCGATAACTCGAACTCCAAGGGACCATACAAATTAGTTCGAGATAACAGAAGTTTGAGTCATCCGATTTCTAACTGAACAATTTCTCAAGGCCCATGCTTAATACAGGTCTAAAGTAATGCTGAAAGCTCCTGTAGGAGCTTTCAGCATTACTTTAAACCTGTTTTAAGCTGTCACGTATGTTTCTAGATATCTGTAGAGATATATTACTGGAGCAATTCTGTATTGTAAGTATTGGAAGGACTGAACTTTTTGTTCAAGTTATCCAGAAGTTTGAGTTATCCGAGTTCGAGATATCGAAGTTCAATTGTAATTTCCTCCATTCTAATAAACATGTCCTTACGTCATGGACAAAATAACGATTAACAATGCAACTAAAACCGTACATTATAATCATTAACTATCAAGAAACTGTTTCCCTAAGGAGGGGAAGGGATAAGAGTATTGCTGCCTTAGGAGCTATCTGAATTGCTTTAAATGCATCTGTGTACAAAATGCAAGAAGCTCTTCTAAAAATATAACTCCCGGGAGTTTTATTAGAGATGATATGGTAATGTTCATTGATACATCGTCATTGGAGAAAATTCCAATGTAAGGGAAATAAACAGGTATTGTAGATTTTAAATTTGAATAATACTTCTCTCCCTTGAAATGTGCAACAGACTGCAAACTGATATATAATAACAAACTTTTTTGTACATCCAGCATGTATGAACTTTATTAAAGTCATCGTCACAGCAGAGTAACAACATTTAATAACAACAGTTACAGCAAAAAGATATTCAGACGGCGTTGCGTAACACGTTTTTGTACTATGTGTTAGTGGCTCGAGAATGTTATCAGTCTAAATTCGACATTACTGTTAATGACTTCTCTACATAGAAGTTAAATTTATGAAATAGAAATTCATTTGAGCTAATTTATAAGTGGGGTCTAGAATTTCTAGGTCCCAAGATTATAAAACAGTTTGCTTGAGTCTCAGTTAATTTTTAGATAACTGACTAAACAGTTAAAATTCTGACCAATCTGATGCTTAAAACAAAATTAACTAAGACTCAGAGTCAGAAGTTTATAAAGCTTTTTAGTTGAGTCTGAGTTTGTTCTCAAGCTTTTGATTGGTCAGATTTGAGCCAAAGGCTCAAATCTGACCAATCAAAAACTTGAGAACGAACCAGAGCTTTGGAACTAGAGCTCGGGCGTTTCATCTTTCTCGAGTCAAGGATATAAAAGGTCACCGTTCATCTTACAACAATTTGCAGGGGAACACATTTACTTTGTGTATATTCTCGAACGAACCCTTATCATTATGAATATTTATTATACAAAGCTCCATATAAGAAGAGTAAATTAAGACATTTTCAAGAATAACTAATTTATTTCTTCATCAAAGCCCTATACTATGACCACTCTTTAGAATCGTCGCGAAGAAACGATTCTAAAGTGTAGTCATAGTATAGGTTTTGGCGAAGAAATGACAATTTCAGTATTTGGGTACGCACCCTTATCTGTAGCTCTGTAAAATAAATAACAAGAAAAGCATTGATGTAAACATCAAAGGACGCCATTATAAAGAACAACCATGCTGGTTTTATTTAAATCTATTGTGAAACAAAAGTGCTTAGAATATGAGTGACCGTGATACTTATATGCTGCACTAACCCTTTCAATGAAGATATATAACTTGTCTGCTATTGAAATAGTGTAAACATAAATGAAGACAAATGAAATATTTTTACATGAAAATATACACTGATTGGCATTATTTTAATATAATCATGCAATCATTCAAAGGTTTAGTTCAGCATATTGCTGTTGAAATTACTACAGACAGAAGTATGATTTCAGACATCCTGTCAAACAATGAAATAATTGTTCTTAAAACAGCTGAAAATGAGTTTGATCAAAGCTTTTCAATACTGTGAATTTTAGAAATGAATAAAAACCGAAACAGTTACAATTGTAGTTTGATAGATATTACGCACGTTTTTATAAATTATTTTAATTGATTATTGACGGAACAGTCATTATTAAATCTTAGAAAATAATAGTATCATTTCCATTGTAAAATCTCATTCATATATTAATAAACTCTGATAAGATCAGTTTAAATTTGAACAAATCTGGAGTTTAACTTTGAAAAAGAAAATGGTTTAAAATGCCATACGTGGCATTAAGCAAGGTCGAATTCTAATTACACGACATTAAGATATCTTCAATTATGGTCCCAATGTGCTCCATTTTTCACATTTTATACAATAATGTACATAAATTTAATTAATCAAAACTAAAAGAATGTCTTAACATATAGCTGGGTTAATTTAAAATTTAATATATAAACATTCTGTAAATATTGGGCGGAAAATTTCTTGAATTGCGTGTGAATTTCATGAAAATGTGATTAATATGTGCATACGTTCCAATAGACGAACTTCAGCGTCACCGTATTACGGTGCAATAGACTCAGCCTTTCTGACCTAGTGACTAGTTTCAAGTCGATCATCAACTAAAACATTCATTTATACACCGTAATGTATAGGATTTTTACTCTTAATTGGGCCAAACTTTACAAAGCAAATATATGTTATACCTAAACTTTCAATTAACCCGCATGCACACTGGACTGTGCATTTACTGACAAAAGTGTAGTACTTTCCAAGACCTTGAGGCAAGCATATTGCACCGGAAATTCGAAAGGATCAGCTTTTTAGGATCTATAATGCATTCATTTCGTTTAATGCAATAATAACAAACAAATGCTTATTTTTATTTCATTACTTCTGATATGTTATTTACACTCTTAATCGACCAGTACATACAATTTAAATTGCTGAAACAAGTAACTTTCATTTTCTCAACGGTACAGAAATGACTGCTCCTCCCATTAGCTGAACATTTCGTAAGCACATATAGGCGCCGCGCTAAATGCACGGGCGCCAATAAGTTTTTTTCTTGTATTGAAATAGGAAGAACATATATGTATTGCCATAACAAACAGCAGAGGTCGAGATCTGGGTCCATGCTTATAAAGCTTTTAGTTGAGTCTGAGTTTCGTTCTCAAGCTTTTGATTGGTCAGATTTGAGTTCTCAAGCTTTTGATTGGTCAGATTTGAGCCAGAGGCTCAAATCTGACCAATCAAAAGCTTGAGAACGTACTCAGACTCAACTAAAAGTTTTATAAGCATGGACCCTGTATCAATCTAACCAAAGGGAACAACCTATGTTTGCTTATAAGAATAATATAGATCTGATTCTACAGTTTTTATCATCTTCTTTTCAGTATGCTATTACAAAAACTGCTATTGATCCTTTACTCAATCAAAACATCTTTCTTGGCCTTTGAAAACAGAGAAGACCCAGATTGCATATCTTATGAAATACTATAGATATGAATCAAGTTTTTGCCATTGCCAAATATTTCTGTGTCTATGTTCTTTTATAACAATTAGTCTGATTAATATCTATGATGTCATTATTTCTTACAAGAATATTCACGGAGTAATGGGTTAAGTTAATCAACTACTTATATCATTATTTTCTTATGTGAATATTGATTAGATAGAGGAGTAACATTGGTGGCGGCAGTAGTAGTAGTTGTGAACAAAGTCATTAACTTCCTGGTTACTCAATATCTCTCTCTTCTTCTTCATTCACTCTGCTCTGTATATATTTTAATCCTTTCTCTGATGTAAACGAATTTTGACGCATCTGCAAATGGACTAGACCAAGATCAGACGGATCCTATAGGAGGCCTCTGACAAGTGTATGCTCTGTTTGCTTATGGTGTAATATAGATCTGATTCTACAGCTTCCTCCTGAGCCAAAATATCATGAGTTCATAAGCCATTATAAAAATAGTCTTACTAAAATTCATGACGCCATTATTTCCTACACGAATATTAATCAAGGAAAGAGCTAACGTCATGTCTTGAAGTGATACTCTCTACAATAAACATATATTTTCTTATATGAAATTCTTATGATGGTTGTCAATTTGAATATATTTCGAAACATGCACCTGTAATGCAAAATAAACAATTTTCTTTGGCACTTATTAATATAATTGTTTTAATTGTACAATAAACTATCACTCGCCTATATTATGAATGAAACTAAAACGCCACCCGAATAAATTCTAATATATCGATGAATAACATCGGGGTATTCGATATCAAATACAGTTAGGCCTTCTTCGGTGTTTATTGGATCGGTTTTCTTACGATATACTTCTTTTCAGCATATAAACAGTTAAGTAATTAAGCATTTAAGGCCTGATGTATAATTACATATACCTTCACTGTGTACACGTATTTCGCTGTGCAATCACTGCTGTAGAGTGCATTGGTTGCACAACCAGTTTGTAAATAGTCCAGGCCCTGATGAGACAGCTCCTGCAGGAGCTGTCTCATCTGGGTCTTCTCACTATTTACAGGTAGGTATATTGACGTGAATAGCAAGCAAAGGGTTAAAACGTGTTGCAAGTAAAGACTACCGATCTTAGACTAACTCTTTCGCTGTAGTGTTTTGTTGTGTTCACAATTTATAATACTGAGTTTCTACCTAGTTGTTTCAAAAACATAATCACGTTATGAAACAGTTTGGAAATGATGTCAGATAAACCAGTGACAATGAAGTAATTAATTCTATAATGAATTATCTATGACAGAATTAATTGTTCTAGAACATAGCTTAATGTAATTGTTCTACAACATCTAGGTAATTGTTATACACTCCAGTTATAAGTTAATTTGTTATGAAACAGGGTTAATTGTTCTACGACAGAGTTACTTGTTCTTTTCTATAATGGGGTTAATTGCTCAACAACATAGTGCATTGTACTACAACGTAGTTATTTGTTCTATAGCATAGTTAATTTGTTCTACAACAGTAAAAAAGTACCTAGTTATAGTCTACTTTCAGTCCGAATGACCGCTCAGCCGACTGTACATTTACTCCCCTGGCCATTGAGTCACTGGCCTACAATATTGAGCACTGCTAACATATGGCGCAATCATGCAGCCGCAGTACCGGTGAGTAACCCTCACGGGTGCCCATTTTAACCCCTGGGTGGAGAGGATGTGCGGGTGGGAGACACGGAAAAGCGTCTCTGAAATTTCCGGGAGGGACCGGGATTTGAACCCCGGACCTCCGGACTGATAGTCAAGCGCGTTACTACTAGACCACCGCCACCTACGGTGTTAATTGTTCTACAACAAAGTTAATTTATCATACACTATAGTTATTTATTTCTACAACAGGGTAAATTGCTAAGTAACAGAGTTAATTCTTTCTACAACAGAGTTGATTGCTCACCATCAGAGTTCATTCTACAACATAGTTCATTTTCTAGAACAGTTCATTGTTCTACAACATAGTTCATTATTCTACATCACAGTGAATTGCTCTACAACAGAGTTAATTGCTCAACAACAGAGATAATTGTTCTACATCAGAGTGTCATTATACACTATTGTTTAACACTTTACTCCATAAATTCCCTTGCAAGAAATAATGACATGATGATTATTAATTAGCTCAGTTATGACATTTATAAGTGAACACATAAATGTTTCACCATGACAGAAACTGTAGCACCTGTAATATCATGTCAAAATATTCGTAACATTTTTGTTACATGCATTCAACCATAAAATCAAAGAGAATAATCTTTGAAAAAGGCCCTTAGAGGTCGAAATATTAGATAAGAGCAATTCAAGTATTTATGAACAATATACATGTAATAGTTATTTTTTTCTACAACATGGTAAAATGCTAAGTAACAGAGTTAAATCCTTCTATAACAGAGTTGATTGCTCACCACCAGAGTTCATTCTACAACATAGTTCATTATTTTACAACATAGTTAATTGTTCTACAACATAGTGCATTGTTCTACATCACAGTGAATTGCTCTACAACAGAGTTAAATGCTCAACAACAGAGATAATTGTCCTAAATCAGAGTCTCAATCTACACTATTGTTTAACACTTTACTCCATAAATATCCTTGCAAGAAATAATGACATCATGATTATTAATTAGCTCAGTTATGATATTTATATGTGATCACATACATGTTTCGCCATGACAGAAACTGTATCATCAGATCTACATTATTCCCTAAGCAAACGGGACAGCCCTGATACGATGACTTATAATAGGAGTCGTCAAATCTGGGTCTTCTCGTTGCTAAGGCGTTAATCCTTCGCTTGCTATTCACGTCAATATACATACCTGTAAATAGTGAAGACCCAGATAAGACAGCTCCTGCAGGAGCTGTCTCATCAGGGTCTGCACTATTTACAAGTTGATTGTGCAACCAGTGCACTCCACAGCAGTGATCGCACAGCGAAATACGTGTACACAGTGAAGATATGTGTAATTATACAACAGAGCAGGGGTAAAGACGGAGAAATGTATTTTAAAATTCAGCAAGCGAAGGGTTAAAAGGCATATTTATACAGTAACGTATTAAACTTGAAATCACAATCAATGTAAGTTATTTCTATTTTCAAACAACTTTGACGAAGATCAAGCGTCCAATTACACGTGCTAAATAGACTGTTCTACATACAAACATACAAACTGAAATAACCTTGGGATATAACAGTGCAGCCCTTATCCCGTAGTGAAAAAAATGTCTGCTAAACTTGGGATCAGATACAATTTGACTACTTCGGATCCGAATCAGCTTTTGATAAACTATTGACCATGTATCAAACAGCTTGGATTCAGTTGAGACGCAGAGTTACTTGGCGTCTCATTTGGGTCCAACATATTTGCGACTGCCATGCGGTCTGTAGAGACCCAATTAGAACTATGTTATGTAGACTAGATACAATGTATGCGTTCATAGAGACACAATTAGTGTTACGTTTTGTAGACTAGCTATCAGTCATGCGTTCAGGTGAGACAATACTAGTGCAGCGTTTTGTAGACTTGCTATCATTTATTGCATTCAGTAGAGACACAATTAGTACAGCATTCTGTAGACTAGATACCATCCGTGCGTTCAGTAGAAACACAAATAGTGCAGCATTCAGTAGACTAGCTACCAGCTATGCGTGCAGTAGAGACACAAATAGTGCAACGTTCTGTAGACTAGCTACCAGCTATGCGTGCAGTAGAGACACAACTAGTGCAGCGTTCTGTAGAATAGCTACCAGCAATGCGTTCAGTAGAGACACAACTAGTGCAACGTTGTGTAGACTTGCTGGCATCCATGCGTTCAGTAGAGACACAATTAGTATAACATTCTGTAGACTAGATACCATCGGTATGTTCAGTAGAATCACAATTAGTGCAACTTTTTGTAGGCTAGTTACCAGTCATGCGTTGAGTAGAGCCACACTTAGTGCAGCGTCCTGTAGACTAGCTACCAGCAATGCGCTCAGTAGGACATAACCAGTTCAACGTTCTGTAGACAAGCTTCCATCCGTGCTTTCAGTAGAGACACAAATAGTACAACATTATGTAGACTGCATACAATCCATACGTTCAGTAGACACAATTAGTACACTGTATAACATTATGTAGATTATTGTTATTGAACTTCTTCTGTGTGGTAGTGTCAATTATAACTGAATTTCTATTTTTCTTAATCTCACACCCAATTTAATACTGAAACATACATGAAGCTTTCAACCGAGTACTACGGCTTTCCTCAGCAAACGGGTGTTATTGGGAATTAACATCACTCGAGGGAGTTCTGAGCGATGTTAAGACCGTGTTGTACACGTGCGGCAGATTGAAACAGCCCCGTCCCTGTTCAGCGCCGGCTTTACATAAGAGCGCACCAGCCGGCGCGGAACAGTGGTGGGGCTGTTTCAGTATGTTTAGAATTTCAATTATAATTCTGTAGACTAGACACCATCCATACGTTCAGTACAAACACAATTAGTGCAACGTGCTGTAGACTAACTACGATCCATGCGTTCAGTAGTCACTAGATATAATCCACACGTTCAGTAGAGGCAATTTATGTAACATTCTGTAGGCTAGCTACACTCCATGTGTTCAGTAGAGACACTTCCAGTGCAACGTTCTGTAGGCAAGATACCATTCGTACGTTCAGTAGAGACACAATTAGTGCAACGTTCTGTAGGCAAGATACCATTCGTACGTTCAGTAGAGACACAATTAGTGCAACGTTCTGTAGGCAAGATACCAATGGTACGTTCAGTAGAGACACAATTAGTGCAACGTTCTGTAGGCAAGATACCATTCGTACGTTCAGTAGAGACACTACTAGTGCAACGTTCTGTAGGCAAGCTACCATTCGTACGTTCGGTAGAGACACAAATAGTGCAATGTTCTGTAGACTAGATACCATCTATTGCTTCAGCAGAGACACGCCTCGTATAACGTTCTATAGACTAGCTACCAGTCGTGCTTTCAGTACAGACACAATTATTGCAACGTTCTTTAGACTAGATACAACGCGTGCGTTCAGCAGAGACACAACTTGTCCAACGTTATGTAGACTAGCCGCGCGTTCTGCAGAGAAATATGTAAGCTTTCTATCAGCACTGTATTTAGTAAACAGTAATCATTGCAATTCTGTGCAACTGTTTGCAAATTTTAAGATCCAAATCGCAGCAATATACCAACATTTGCATAAAATTAACCGTCGGGCGTTAAATTAACCGCAACGGCTACATTTTCGTGCTACTGTCCGAAATATTGAGATTAGTGTAGAGTTAACTCCCTAGGTAGGTATAAAATAGTGCAGACTGATGGCATTTCACTAGGCGTAAGCTGTTACAAACTATCGGGCGGTCGTTGTCCCCTTCTATCCGTGTCTCCATTGGTCTGTTTGAACATAAAGCATCAGAAAAAATTTAAAAGACGATTTTCGATATATAACTCGTTTGTCAAACATGCTTTAGCAGGAATTCATGAAATTCTTATAATGTATTTAATATTTCTAGAACCAATCGCAATTTTGTAGTAACTGCAGTAGTACCTCTCCGATGCGACTAATTTATAAATGACAAATATGATTTTAAATACAGGCGGTTGCACAATGCATTATGAAAGTAATGCAGATAGTTCATATGGGAGCTTTTTGCACAACGTCTGTCACGCATTAAGCTATCACTTGCCTTTAAGACCCATGTTAATAACTCTTTTTGTGGCCATATTAGAGGGGTTCTACTGTACATTCTGCATACACATAGTAGAACCTGTCTTAACCCTTCTCTTGCTGAATTTTAAAATACATTTCTCCTTCTTTACCCATGCCCTGTGATATAATTGCATATATCTTCACTATCTACAATTATTTCTCTGTGCAATCACTGCTGCGGAGTGCACTGGTTGCACAATCAATTTGTAAATAGTGCAGACCCTAATGAGACAGCTCCTGCAGGAGCTGTCTCATCTGGGTCTTCACTATTTACAGGTAGGTATATTGACGTGAATAGCAAGCGATGGGTTAAGCGGTAATTTATTTATTGAAATAAAAGTCTTAAAAAACAGGCCGTAAATGTGATACAGAAAGCCCCTATAGGAGCTTTCTGTATAACTATTGCCCTGCATTAAGCTACCACCTGTTCTAGAAATCCAGATTTATACTTCGTTCCAATGGCCTCTTACGACAGATTCTACTGCATTTGAAATGTGTCTTTTTCTTTTATTATGTGTTAGAATGAACCGTAAGTGGTTGGACAAACAACTTGGATCCTGGGTCCATGCTTATAAAGCTTTTAGTTGAGTCTGAGTTTCGTTCTCAAGCTTTTGATTGGACAGATTTGAGTTCTCAAGCTTTTGATTGGTCAGATTTGAGCCAATCAAAAACTTGAGAACGAAATCAGACTCAACTAAGCGTTTTACAAGCATGTATCCTGGTCAGACTACGAGTAACTCGGTGCCTAATCTGGATACTCACTGTTTGCAAAGGTCATCACAGTTTCGCCCCGTAAGAAATCAACGGCAGTTTGATATCCCATTAATTGTAAGACGACCGAAGGCAGACCTCTGTAAATTAGTATGACAATATATCCCATGTATAATAGGAAGAAATTTGCGAATGAAGAAAATCCTTTCCTTCATATACACGTGTTTTTACTCATCTGATAGAGTAGACCCAGGTCAGATGGCTCTTATAGGTGCCATCTGATCAGTGTCTGCTTTGTGTGCCTATGATACAAATATATATGATTATACAATTTCTACCATGGTCAATAACTAATTGTCTATTTGCTATTATACAGTAAAACCTATCTATAACGGCCACTAAATTACATCAAGTATTTTGTGTTAAAGGCAGGTGGCTGCTTAAGGCAAGGTGAAAGTAAAATAGAACGCTCCTATAGGAGCGTTCTGTTTTACTTTCACCTTGTTTTAAGCAACCACCTGCCCTAAATACTAACTAATTAACACAATTTAGTGGCCTTTATAGAGAGGTTTTACTGTAACACTTTATCTAATTACTATACATGGTGTCATTAATCGACATGAATATTCGTCGATTAAAGGGTTATTGCGTATTACATGCATTTTGAGTAAATTTTAAATTTCTGTTTGGGTCGTAGTGCCGAACTCACACGAAAGTTCTCTACGTGATATTCTTTACAAAGATGGACCTGCTCTTCAAATTCCTGTTATTGAAAGTTTTCTCTTTTACCTTAGAAGTCACCAAAGAGTGGCTCGTGGGACTTGCTACATGTACAACCGGGGAATCTGAGATGACTTTTGCAAAGAGTTTGGATCCAGGTGAGATGTCTGATGTTTGTAAACAGTTTGGATCCAGGTGAGAGGTCGGGTTACTCGGCGTCTAATCAGGATCCAAACTGTTTGACAAACCATACATTTTGGGAAGATATGAAGAAAAGTCCATTCGGACACTTAAAGCGGGCGACCAAATGTGCAAACAAATATTGTATAGCGTTGAAAGCATTAATAAATGTATATAGAGAACAATCAACCACTTATAATAGACATACTTAGACTGGAAATAATTTAAAACAAAAGATATGAAACAAATATGTTAGAATCGAAACAAATATTTTAGAATCAATCATACCTTCTCGATATTCACAGACAGTTTGAGCCAGAATCTCACAACAACATGTAGTATCATTCGGCGTATCCAATCCATTTTTAAGAATCATACATGGTGAACCCGTTTGATTTCTCAGATTTGTGGTGAGTTCTTCATATATGTTTCGGGTATTTCCAGTGATCGAAACCCACTCGTTGTCAATAAATTGTATACCTATCCATACGACAGTAATACTTCCCATATCTGTAAAACAAATTACAGCGCCCAGGTTCTAATGCATCACATTTTCGGTGAACTGTATGTTTTCGGCCTTAGCTACACTATATACAGTAAACAAGAGATGTTTGTAAAACATGTATACCCCCCAGACCCCCTGACCTTTGATCTAGTGACCTCAACTATAGAGGTGATCTAGCGGTCATGATTAATCACCACAGCAACTTTGAAGATCCTAAGCCAAACCACTGATCATTTATTGATCTGAAAACATTTCACAAGTTAAGGTCATGGTGACCTTGAACTTTGACCTAGTGACATCAACAACTATACGGGTCATCTAGTTGTCATGACCAACCACCACAGCAAGTTTAAAGATCCTAAGCCAAATCGTTGAGCAGTTACTGATTGGAAACCATTTCACCAGTTAAGGTCATGGTGATCTTGACCTTTGACCTAGTGACCTAAAAACAATAGGGGTCATCTAATGGTCATGACCAACCACCACAGCAAGTTTGAAGATCCTAAGCCAAATCCTTGAGCAGTCATTGATCGGAAACCATTTAACCAGTTAATGTCATGGTGACCTTGACCTTTGACCTAGTGACCTAAAAAAGAATAGGGCTCATCTAGTTGTTATGACCAACCACCACAGCAAGTTTGAAGATCCTAAGCCAAACCCTTGAGCAGTTATTGATCAGAAACCATTTTACCAGTTAAGGTCATGGTGACCTTGACCTTTGACCTAGTGACCTAAAAACAATAGGGCTCATCTAGTTGTTATGACCAACCACCTAAGCAAATTTGAAGATCCTAAGCCAAACCCTTGAACAGTTATTGATCAGAAACCATTTTACCAGTTAAGGTCATGGTGACCTTGACCTTTGACCTAGTGACCTCAAAAACAATAGGGGTCATTCAGTGGTCATGACCAAGTACCACAGCAAGTTTGAAGATTCAAAGCTAAACCCTTGAGCAGTTATTAATTGGAAACCATTTAACCAGTTAAGGTCATGGTGACCTTGACCTTTGACCTAGTGACCTCAAAAACAATAGGGGTCATCTAGTGGTCATGACCAACCATCACAGCAAGTTTGAAGAACCCAAGCCAAACCCTTGAGCAGTTATTGATCGGAAACTATTTCAGCATTTTAGGTCATGGTGACCTTGACCTTTGACCTAGTGACCTAAACAACAATAGGGGTCATCTACTTGTCATGACCAACCACCACAGCAAGTTTGAAGATTCTATCCTAAGTCGTTTATTAGTTATCATTCGGAAACCATCGATCTACCGACCGACCGACCGACCGACATGTGCAAAACAATATACATGTACCCCCATTTTTTCAAAAGGGGGGTATAAATATCATTAATGCAAATACATAATTTATTAACCCTTCGGTTGCTGAATTTTAAAATACACTTCTCCTTCTTTACCCATGCCCTGTTGTACATGTATAATTACATATATCGTCACTGTGCACACGTATTTCGTTGTGCACTGGTAACCCAATCAACTTGTAAATAGTGCAGACCCTAGTGAGACAGTTCCTGCCGGAGCTGTCTCATCTGGGTCTTCACTATTTACAGGTAGGTATATTGAGGTGAATAGCAAGAGAAGGGCTAACATAGGAGTCTATAAAAGCAAGTGGTTACTTAATACAGCGCTAAATTAATGCAGACAGATACTACAGTAATACAGACAGATACTAAAGTAATACAGACAGATACTACAGTAAGGCAGACATATACTACAGTAACACAGACAGATACTACAGTAATGCAGACAGATACTACAGTAATGCAGACAGATACTACAGTAAGGCAGACAGATACTACAGTAATACAGACAGATACTACAGTAATGCAGACATATACTACAGTAACCCAGACAGATACTACAGTAATACAGACAGATAGCACAGTAACACAGACAGATACTACAGTAACACAGACAGATACTACAGTAATACAGACAGATACTACAGTAATACAGACAGATACTACAGTAATACAGACAGATACTACAGTAATACAGACAGATACTACAGTAATACAGACAGATACTACAGTAATACAGACAGATACTACAGTAATACAGACAGATACTACAGTAACACAGCCAGATACTACAGTAATACAGACAGATACTACAGTAATACAGACAGATACTACAGTAATACAGACAGATACTACAGTAACACAGACAG